>OVBX01001982.1:0-22512 GCA_900406325.1 Erucastrum elatum | reverse complement strand
TTATTATATTAATTGATAATCAATGATTTAAGATAACACATAAATCTAATAATATTAGCAAAATATTTAGTTATATATATATATATATATATATATATTTTTTTTAAATGTATTATTGACTATAACTTTTCTAACTTTCTTTTTGTTTTTTGTCAATTAAGGGTATGCACATCAGAAGATTTAAGAGAAGAGTTCGCACGTGTTTCGAAAAAAGAAATAGTATAATAAGAAGAAGACGGTGAAATCGGCTCATCCCGCGTGTTGTTGATGAACTCGGTTCATCACTATTTAGCTAGCCCCACACCATGTGGCGGCTCGCTACTGGTTAGTTTTAGTTTTAGTTTT
This sequence comes from Erucastrum elatum, assembly GCA_900406325.1. Classification (NCBI taxonomy): domain Eukaryota; kingdom Viridiplantae; phylum Streptophyta; class Magnoliopsida; order Brassicales; family Brassicaceae; genus Erucastrum; species Erucastrum elatum. The sequence goes on along the minus strand of OVBX01001982.1, from coordinate 22,167 downwards.
TTTCTTTTTTTTTATAGAAAGTCAAACAGGTAAAATAAAAAAGAATAATAAAAAAATGAAATAGTGAACTCGCGGATCATTGATGAGCATGGTAACCCCTCTAGCTTTTGACATATATACTAGTATAAATACAGAACATCTTTGATCAAAAAAAAAATACAGAACATCTTCTTTTTTTGTAACTAGGCTTGCATTAATAAAACATTACAAAAAGAAAAGAAGATTACAGACTTACAGCCACGGTTTCACTGTTAAACATCTTCTCTTGGACACTTTCTCAATCTCTACAGAGTTTTTCATTCTAACAGTGTTGTTCAATATGTCTTTCTCTTCCTCATCTTCTAACCCTCCTAAGTTTGACGTCTTCCTGAGTTTCAGCGGAGATGACAAAACTTTTGCCTCCGATCTTAGCCTTTCGCTTGCGAAAAATCGAATCACAATGAAAGATGACGTGCTACAGGAAGGAGTCTCGTGCCTTGGTTCTGATCGAAGCGAAGGTATCAGAGAGTCAAAAGTCGCTGTTGTTGTGGTCTCGCGGAGCTATCCGATCTCTGCTCGGTGCCTGGACGAGCTTCAAACAATATTAAGCTTTCACGACGAACGCCGTATCTCCATTCTTCCCATCTTCTACGGAGTTGATGAACCGGTAGTACGCAAGCAGACTAAAGAACTCGCAGAGCCCTTCAGAAATCTTAGTAAAAAATATCCATCTGAGAAAGTTCAAGCATGGAAGATTGCCCTTCTCAAACTCACCAACATATCCGGCCAAAATTCACGTTACTTGTACAAGTTTCTCAACTTTTGTTCTTAACATNTTTTTTTTTAAAAAAAAATTTTTTTTTTTTTTTTTTTTTTTTTTTTTTTTTTTTTTTTTTTTAACAACCCTCAGGATCGATGATGGTTGGATGGTTGAAACGATTACAAGTCAAGTCTTGAGGGTTCTCTCGGAATATAAGCGCGTCAAGCCAAGAGCAACCATCTCGCGTACCGTCTCAAACAAGAAGACAGATACGTTGCCAACTAAAGTCCTCGGACTTGTTGGGTTGGATCGTCATATGCTAGCACTGAAAGAACTGTTGGATGTAAAATCCAAAGCGGAAGTTCGCTTTATTGGAATTTACGGTCAGGGGGGCGTTGGCAAGACAACCCTAGCGCGACATGTTTATGAAGAACTGCGCGACAACTTCCATGCGCATGTGTTTGTAGACAAAGCTGTAAAGATTTGTCAGCAAGTTACTGATGAGTCATGCCCAGAAGAAACGTACACATCAAAGGAGATTCAAGAGGAGGATCAAGAAATGACAAGGAGCCTGAGTGTTGAAGCTGATGTTATCAAATCAAAGGTTTCCCACAGGAGAAGCTTGCTAGTCGTTGATTGTGTAGATAACATCAAACAGATAAAGGACATCGCAGAGATTGTCGGTTTGTGTTGTCCAGGGAGCAGAGTTATCCTTGTCACACAAGACAAGAAACTGGTAGATGACTTTGGTGTGGAGCATGTCTACGAGGTTCAGCCTCTGAGATATGATGAAGCTCTTCAACTCTTCTCTCAATCAGCATTCAAACAGCAACACCCTCCGGCTACATTTGAATCACTCTCCCTTCGTGCTGCTCGGGTCTGTGGTTTCCTTCCTCTGTCTCTTAAAATCCTCGGTTCTTCTTTACAAGGCAAGGATGGAGAGTATTGGAAAAAAGAATTGCAAAAAATGGAGGGAAGTCAAGAGAAAGCTATTAGGCGAGTAATGAAGAAAAGCTTTATGAAAGAAAAAGTGGATGCGTTTATCTTTTCTCTAATCTGATAAGTAGGAGATAGAATTCACCTACGGAAGCAGAAGGTGTTTGTACATACTCCAGATGATGGCATGATGCAAAGAACAATGCCAAGTGATAAGATGTGTTGTATATAAGATTTTCTATGTAAATAGTCAAGGGATAAGATGTGTTGTATAATAAATAAGATTTTCGTTTATCGTTTATATATAATAAGCAATGATAATAAATACCCGCTTCCTCCATTCCTAAAAGATTCATATTTTGAAAAACTATTTTATTTCAAAAAATGTATATTTTATGTTTTCTATGAAAAAAATTATAACACAAAATACAATGTTGTATAAATTTTGAATAGAGAGAAAAGCAGACCTAACCCTTTTTCAAATTACAAAGGTAAGCGTACCCTGACAGCTACTCACAAAAAAAAAACCCACGAGACTTATAGGAGGAGAATCAAATAAAATAATATAGAAAAAGGGTTAAATAACAACAAGACCACAAGAACAAACAAATGCAGAATCGAGTCAACAGATTTGCTGGCAGAGTTTTGCGCAAAAGTCATGTAACATAATTTACGGAGTATGACCATTTTTATTGATCAGCGTTAAGGGCTTTGGAGATCCATTCTGACACTGTGGCTTGAGTTTCTGAATCCATTTTTGGAAGTAGAGTCAATGGAGTCACAGAAACCTGTCATTACAAAACGAGTAAGTAAGTAGCTGAGAATCAAGAACTTCGCCAGAAAGATTATATATCAATGATGATCCGAAGGGTAGATGCCGAGAAGAGCATGACAAATAAAAAGGAGAACGAATAAATGATACTGAAAAGAGCATATGATCATGCCAACTTACAAAACCATCTTCGAGAGCCTTGATATCCAAATCTTCATCTGTATGTTCTTGTTCTTTAGCCACAAACTGCACATGAACATAGTCAGGACTCAGGATCTCAAACACAAATGGTAAATATTCAAAAACACTTGTGAAGAGAATGCTTCAGAACGTTTATTACCTCTAGGCGGAAGTATTTCTTAACACGGCTATCAGTTTTAGCAGCAACACCAACCGATTCAATCTCCACAATACTCTTCTTCTGTGTTGTAAAGCGACGAGCCGCTCCCTGAGATTGCCAGATATCTTAAATCTCAGTATCTAATTAACTAGTCTTGGACTTGAACCAAAAAAAATAACATAGAAATAACAGAGTTGCGGTTATAGATCACTAACAGCAGCTGAAGCATCTCTGCCAAGCTGGGCAAGCTGAGCTCCTAGGCTTTGTTGGTTCGACATGAAATTCCCAGCACCAGGGTGACGGTTAGCCGAAACAGCTTGCCAACTATGACTCTGTCTCCACATGCTTTGTTTTGTTACCTTGAAACCCTATTCATATGTACATGAAACGTCAGCTTCCCTAAATCATTGGCCTACAACGAGGTTACAGGTTCACAACATCAACGAGACGAGTTTCTGAGACGAGTTTTGCTACAAATAAAAAAGAACAAACCTTGTTTGATGAGGGTGATGTTGGAATTTCTATGTTGGGAGACCAGCCTTTAGGGAAAACTCCTGCCTCAATGTCTCTGATAGTTGCGTTAATCAAAGGTAAACAGACACCAGCAGCATCCTTAAAGTCACTTTCTTTGCTTTCGCCTTTCTTCCTATAGTCGATTGGAAGAAAAAAAAAAAGTTAATGGCCAACACGTCTACACCACATTTCTAGCAGCTCCCATGATACACTGACCAGTTCAATGATATTGATAAAGAGGGTACTCCAGAAACCAAAGCTTCCCTAGCTCCAGCTACAGCACCGGAATAGAACCTGAAGGATGCTCCCATCAGTAAACACACATAGCAGATGGACACACAAGGAATAAATACAAACACACAAACACCTACATTTGATTCCCACAGCTTGTTCCTTGATTGATTCCACAAATCACCTGAAGAAAAATAAGCAGAAATTACAAGATAGTACCATAATATAAATGATGATGAGATGATGATTAAAGAAAAAATTGCTAACCAGGATTGGTTTTGACCAAGGGAAAAGCGCTCCGGATAATCCTAATGAGATGCAGTCCACAGGAGTCCCTGAGACAACAACAACAACAACAAATAAACCTCAAAGCCTATGAACACCGAAAGGTTAATGGAACTTAGTTAGTTTCAACAAAGACTCTAACTTTCAGATTTAAAAAAACGTTCCTTTATCAAGTTTATAGATGTATCAGAATCCAACAAACCTGAAACTTCAAAGGCGGTGGCACCTTTGATATCGACGGAGCTTGCAGCAATGGTTTCTCCGGGAGTCATAGAATGAGAAGAAATCGATTTATCCCTGCCACATTTAACAATCCTCTTCATCTAAAGTTGGAAACTTTTAACAAGAAAATGAACAAATCAGAAAGAGGGTGGAGAGAGAGCGCACGTACGTTTGAGGAGCACAGACGTGGACATTGTAGAGCCCTTGGCCAACCAAAGCCTCAACGAGAGAGACGAGACCAGGAGACTCACTCCCATCTTTGTTGGTAACTAAAACGATGGGTCTGGAGTCATCCTCCTCCTCCTCCTTCGCCGCAATAGAAGTAGAGGGAGCCTCCTCCTCCTCCTCCTCCTTCTCCGCAACGCTGCCTCCTTTTCTCTTGGAAAGCACGTCTTGGAGATTCGAGACGAGCGCTGCAGACAAGCCGTTGTTCTTCGAGGTCATCGTATAGATGAAGAAGACGCAGATGATGTTGGGTTTGTTTGTTGAATGAATCGAAGACACTAATGAGGAGATTGGACAAAAGAGCGGGTCTAACGGAAGAGAGAGAGAGAGAGAGCTTGAGGGAAGCTATTACTTTATGAACTGTAAGTCTGTAACTATTCGTTTCCACTTTTAGATAGATAGAGAAGAAGAACAGTGTGAGTCGCATATTAATGAAACACTGTTGGAACAGTGTTTTTCCTAAGTAAAATTTTTAATTTTTAATTATGCATTAAGACATAGAAACCTTAGAATTTCAAAGAGATTAATGTTTTTTTTTTCCTTCTTGTAATTACAGTCAAAAGGATGAAACATTATAATATGGTCCACATCTCATAATTATTCAGTTATCCGATGTCATCAGAAGGAATTATTGTATACAATTAAAATTTATTGAAAAAAAATAGTTGGAACCGACAGCATTATAGTACCATGTTGGTTGAAGATGAAGAATGTTAATTTTGTTGCTAGTTCATAAGCTTTATGCAACTGAATTATTCATTTATTTTATGGAAAAAGCCAATTAAAAGTTCCTAACTGTTAGCATTTCTAAATCTGTGGATTTGGTAGCTTATTCCTGCTGTGCTGATAATTGATTTTTGCTCGGTACGGTTGCATACTATTTATGATATGAATTATTTTCAAATTGATAATATAAGTGACAGAAGGGTCTAAAGGTCAACAAACTAATTAGAAGATTAAGATTTAAGATTATTGTCTCGCTAATCATAAAATGTCAAAGGTTAGCGAGCTCCTTAATTTTTCTGACTAGTTGGAATGGTGTGATCGTCACGTCGTAATGATTATGGAGTAGCTACTAACTAGTATAGTTTATTTCCTTACAAACAACTATCGATCTCATATTAATAGATTCAAAACTCTCAAATAAAAACAAGGATACCTTATCCATTGCCCACTTAAACAGATTAAAATACTTCATACCTTTTTCTCTAAGGGTCTAAGTTATGGGCTCTCTTTTGCCTTCAATTAGTCTTTAGATCTTTTTTTTTTTGTCAACAGTCTTTAGATCTTTAAACAATTGGCTGCGAACTTTAATAGAACTTTACAGACATAAAATGAGTATTTTGTAATTACTAATAATCAAAATTCGCAACTAAAGAATAACCCATTTGAATCCTTTTCCAAGCTAAAAAAGTATTAGGCCTAATTATAGTGGGCCGAATAAATCATCTAATGTCACATTCTATTTTAACTTTAGAAGTAAAGCCCGTACAAACTGCAAATCCTAAATTTATGCCAAAAGATAAAGTTCTATGAATTAAATGATGTCATAAGCTAAAATATTTTATTTTAGAGTTATTAATTTCATAAAAACAATTTTAAATTTTATATAACATGAATAAATGAATTTCTTAATTCATACTTTCATAATTCCCCATATTAGATTTCCGCTTTATAATTAACATATTTTTCATATTACTTCTGATTTTTTTAGTTCCTTGTATGTTTTTTTGTCAAGTCCTTCCTTGTATGTTTTATATATGAACTTCAAATACTTCTTAAAACAAATCCCCAAAACCATAATTGTTTTACTAATTTGCATATAATGTGTTTATATATAATAATTTATCAGTTTATATATATATATATATATATTGCAAATTTATCATCTTACTATTTCGTCAAATATATATATATATATATATATATATATATATACATATCTTAAATCAATTATAGTATATATTATCTTATACTTTCAGTTATAGATCATAAATTTACTATATTTGATAATTTCTTTGATATCAGTTTATAGAGTTTTACTCTTCTTGGGATAGTTTTATTTTATTTTTTTGTTAGAAACTTCAGACAGTTTTTTTGGTGTAAATTTTAAAAACTTCTATCAGTTCTTTTTATCTATAAAATTAAATCAGAAAAAGCACATAGGTATAGGTTAGAACTTTATTGTTTTTTCAAACCGAAGAATTCAGATTAATACTAACTAGCGTTTGATCCGTGCGCCCGCACGGGTGTTAATTTGCAATGTTGATTTTTAACAATTTGTTTCATATAACTGTGCATATGTGACCACATTAATCTCAGGTGGACTTTTTGAGTTTAGTTATGGTGGTATGACTTAGGTTCGATGTGGTGTACTTGGGTCTAAGAAAATTTTAACCAAATTCAATTCAAATTAGTTTGGTTTGTGTTTGGTTTGATTTTAGTTTGGCTTGGTGTGTATTCGTTTTGATTTAATTTAGTTATGTTTATGTTTGTTTAATTCAGTTGTGTCGATTTTTTAGATTTTTTTCTATTTCAGCTAAAAAATATAATTTATAAAAATATAAACAAATCATTATTTGACACGAAATTATTATTTTCTTCATATTACCAAACATCACAATAATAATGTAGAAAATATAATATAATATTTTTATGTTATTATCTTCAAACATAATATAAATAACATAGGTAATTTGCGGTTTTGATATTAATGTATGAGATTAATATTATTTTATTTTATTTTTAGTTATATTCATGATGCTCATTTAGAAGTAAAATGTATAAATTATATTTAATTATTTAGGTTATATATATAAAAATCTTAAGATTATTAGTATATTTTATTAATTTAATTAAATAACACTTCGATTTTTTGGTTTGATTTAAATACAAATCTTTTGGGTTGATAAAATCTTCAATGAAATCGTTTAGACATATACTCGTGTTTGATTTGGATCGGTTTGGATTCAAATTGGTCGGTTTAGTTTGGTTTGGTTTTTTGCCCCTTTACTGTTAATACTGTTATTAAGCTAATGGCAGGCAATTGTAATTATTTAGAAAAATTAAAGGTTAAGTATTATTTGTATTTCAATTTTAATAGTTTAGATGTTTAACCTTTGACTCTTTCGTCTTAAACAAAAACGGGAGTGGCTCTGACTTTATTTCTTAATTGTGAACAGAATACCATGGACGTACAAGGAAAAAAACGGAGTCTATTTGACTTCTTCATTGAGTATACTAAAACAAAACACTGTAGTAGTCTGCGACGAATGTGTGACTCGGCAAAGTGTAGGTAGCATACTAGCATACGTTACTTACGAACTCAGTGACTTCACGGCAATATCGTATATAATATATCAGAAACGTTCAACACCGATTATATATTACTATATTAGCAAACAACTTATATTAATTTCCAAGGTACGATAAAAGTATACAAATCTCCAGCATCTGTGACGTTGCATGCGTTAGCCAGAAATTAAACTATTACTTTGGAACATATGATTGTAACACAACAAACAAATTTAAAACTTTTGTGAAAAGTAACATGTTTTTTTTTTTTGAAAAGTGAAAAGTAACATGTTTCAACTTTATGATATGACTATTATAATTTTTTACTAACACGTAATCATGTCTCTATATATAAAGGTAGAACCATTCTTCAGCGATTTCGAATAACTCGGTTAATACCTTTTAAACGTTCATTTCACGGTGTCTGGGACGTACGGCACGCAAAGAACCATGTCTTCCATACATCTCTGGCACATATCATTTACACTTATTTATTTTTTGGTTGAATATACTTCTTATAACAAATATATTAACAATAGCTTGAACTTTATAATGTAGGTTTCATGGTTTTTTAAGTTTCCAAGAAATGTTTAGCTAAAAAACTAGCCTAAAACACAAAGTGGGTGGCTGGACTAAGTTTTTGGTAAAATACAGAATTAGATTTTAAAAGTATAGTTTCAGTATGCAATTAATTGATTTGATATCATAACAGATTAAATAAACCTACTTATCATAACAGGAAAAAGGATCACGGAATAAATAATTTATAAGTTCAAACAAAACCATATAAAAATATATCTCACACATTAGCTAAAATTCCTTTCATTCCATTTCCACTATATTAATCTCTAACGAATAAAATGAGCATATTCTTTTTAGGTTATCCTAATTGAAATTCCATACAGCCCGTTACGAAAGTTCACAGTAATGTTTCTCGGAAATATAACTGTAACTCTTTCTTATTATAAATAACACGAATTTATTATTCATTTTTTTGGTAAACTTGCCAAATGCTATTAAACGGAGAAATCCCAAAAGAGAAATAACAAATTCAGAAAGACTCGAGAAAAAAGAAATTCAGATACATTCTTCATTCAACTTTTTTTACTTCAAATTTAAATAATAAAACTAAAACATTTGTGCCAGATACTCTCTTATGATAATCTATCATTGGAAATGGGCTAACTTCGAATAGGATCTCACTATTATGATGTCGATCGTTATACCTTTTCTTATGCTGAAACCTTGGAAACCATTACATATAAATACTTCTTTTTGGTATCTTTTTGCATTTTTAGCCCCATCCATATTGATCCAAAACTATTCTTGTTTTTCTTGTTATTGGAAATTAATTCATTAAAATAAAGGGGGAAGCTAGAACTAGAAATTAGAAGTTAAAAAGCAAAAAAGGAGGGCAAGCTAGAATTAGAAATTAAAAAAACAAGGATATGAACTCGTGTGAGTACGTAGGTATAATAAATACCGTTTAATATATATATATATATATGAAGATTTAGATCTCGAAGGATTGATTCTTTAAGCAGTAGGCACCACAAAAAATAATCTCGACTTCTTAGCTAAGGGGTCCGGCTGGGCCAAATTTTATGATGAAAAATTTTTAAATAGAAAGAAAACTACGAGACGTAAGTATGAACTATGAAGATACTATAAGTCGAATTATTAAACAGAAAATGAATAAATGATCACCAGCTCTTTACATTTTACGGCAATATTAAAAAAAAAAAACAAAATCAAAGATATAGAGAATTATTTATTATAATCATCGAAATTTTAGTTCATTTTCGTGAAACGCTTCACATACAAATGGGGTACAGTATTTAGAGAACAAAATGGAGATACTCTTATAATTCTAACCTGGTTAAATATATGTATATAGTACAATGTGTACTTTATGCAATGTTTCTTGGAAATTTAATGGTAATTTCATTACCGTTAAGCGTTACCTAAGTGTGTTTCTTCCTCTATAAAAACTAAATAGTTTCATAACTCCTTTCGGCTACACTGCAAACTCAAAAAACATATTTTTTTTGTTTATCAAAACTCAAAAAGGTCCATTTAAAAAAGAAAAAGAATTAATGATGAACAGATTCTTGAAAAAACTATCGTGCTTTAAGACAAAAGTTAAATCGTTACGACTGTTCGAATCCAGGTCATCACTGTCTTCTTCATCTTCTTCCTCTTTCACTCCACAGAAATACGACGTCTTTCTAAGCTTCAGAGGCAAAGATACTCGCAAGAACTTTGTCAGTTTTCTCTACAGAGACTTAGTGGCGAAAGATATTCGAACTTTCCAAGACGACAAGGAGTTGGAGAGAGGCCGTCCGTTTCCACCGGAGCTTCTACAAGCCATCAAAGGGTCAGAGATCGCCGTGGTGGTGGTTTCTAAGACTTACTCAGCATCCTACTGGTGTCTTGAAGAGCTTGTGAAGATCTTAAAACTCGAGAAGAAGGGTTTGATCAAAGTGCTGCCTATTTTCTACGACGTTGATCCTTCTGACGTGAGGTGGCAGATCGGAGCAGTTGCGAAACAGTTTAAGAAACACAAGAAGAGACAAAGCAGAGAGAAGGTCAAATCTTGGAGGGAGGCGTTGACTTATTTGGCTGAGCTCTCTGGTGAATGTTCAAAGAACTGGTAAGATCTGTTTCCTTTTTTGATTACTCTGTTTTGCCCTGTTTTTACTCTGTTTTTATTCCAGGGAAGATGACTCGAAACTGGTGGATGAAATCACGCTGAGGATATCAAAGATGTTGTTCTCCGTAAAACCAGGAAACGGTAATAACCTTATTGGTAGCGAGGAACACATGAACGAACTGTATCCACGGTTGGATCTAAACTCAAACCAAGATGTGCGAGTCATTGGCATATGGGGAAGAGGAAGCATGGGAAGATCAGCACTCGCAAGACATGTTTACGAGAGCATTTCACATAACTTTGAAGCTCATTGTTTCCTCGAAGACGTGAGAAAGATCTCACAACATTGCCGCAAATCTCATCTAAAAGAAGAGCTTCTTTCCAAGATGCAAGGTGAAGGGTTGAATACAAAGAGCTCTCACAATTGTCATCACGCGATCAAAGCAAGACTCAGGAACAAGAAGATTCTGCTTGTGGCTAACGACGTGGACAAGATCGAACAGATAGATGCGCTTGCTGAGGAGTTCAACTGGTTTGGTCTAGGGAGCAGAGTCGTCATAACCACACAAGATAGGCAACTGCTTAGTTCATCAGGTGTGAATAGTGTCTATGAAGTTGAGTTCTTGAAATGCTGCGAAGTTCGAAAGCTGTTTAGGTCAGAAGCATTCAAACAAAGAGAGGAGCCAGTTGGTTTGGAGCAGTCTACGTATCGACACATGAACTTTCTTGGTATTATTAATTTCAATTTCTTCTTGAAATGTTTGATGGCTTTGTTATGTGACAGAGGCCAGCTTAGGGACAGACTAAGTTCATTAATATATAGTCGTTAGTTATTAAAAATAAAAAGACAAATATACAAAAAGTATATTTAGGTCAAATAATTTGTTTTTGTTGTTATTTATACTGTTGTTTAGATTCATGAATATTGAATTGATGTGTTTGTTTGTTCTTAAATTGACTTAGTCCTAATAATAGTAAAGCTATTCTTTTGAGTATGGTTTTACCAGTTGGATGTAAATACTGTTCGTATTGTAAGGAATAAAGAATGCACCAGTCTCTGTTTATGTTTTGTTCCTGTAAACCTAAAGAAGATTAAATCAAAGAGTGTGTAGTGATTAGTTGGTGGAAAATTTGAATAAAGCTTGATATAAATATGAACGAATTGGATTACTTCAGAAAATTAAATATATCAACACCATCGTATAAGAATTCACTAGAATTTATTAAAAATAAAATATGAGTTGTTTATAAATTTAGTTAAACATAATTACATTTGGATATAAAAATTTCATGAGTTTCTAAAAGATCCTCCCAATTTTTGTTTAATCTCACTCTCTCATCCCGGATCAGTGTGGCAGCAGTTATACGTCACAATACCATTAATATGCCCATTTCGACAAAATTTCTGCTTTTCTCGTCATCTTCTTGGAAAAGAAAAGGAATTAGACATCGTTACAAAATAAACAACGTGCCATTTGTTCAACTGTATATGATTGTATATCACGTAAATCTCCCACTATTTCTCTAATGTGAAAAAGAAATGTTGGTTACTAAATCCTATCGAGGTTGCTTCTGTACACCTTCGTTTATCTATATTACTTTCTCGATAATGTTCAATAACTATTATAGTTTATAATCTCACCTATATTTTCCTTTGTGTTTTGTCTTACTTGCATAAAAATGGATACAAAAGTCGCACCATGTGCATTGAAAAAGAAAAAATTACGCCCACTGTAGCACAGTATGGGATCACTGTCCCTGATATCGGTTGTTTTAAGTGCATAAAGAATCTCGTATTGGCGGCAAAGACACCCAAATGCCCTGATTCATCAATCTTCGATTATTTAAACAATGATTAAGAGGTTCTAGATCCAAAGACCCGTACATTTTCTCAGAGTGAGGTACAGATGAATGTTAAATTATTCTTTTATAGAAACATATCCCCCCAGCGGAAGTCAAATCTATGATTTATTAAACTCTTACCAGGTGACTTTTGTATTAGAACAAATTATATTACCAATCCGAATTAAAAAAAAATAAAAGAAGAGTAAAAGTAACTCGTTGAAGAGTAAAAGTAACTCGTTCCTAAGAGATAAAACTCACACGTTCTTACTGAGTTTTGGTTGTCTATCAAACTATTTTATATTGTTATGAATACATATATTTCATGGTAGACGTAAAAAACACCGTAACCCTAATTGAAATATTGCGGAATTTAAAAGTACTTCAATTCGATTTTTTCTAGTTTAAAAAATATTCCACATAATTGACTCATAATAAACAAAGTTTCTCTTTTGAAGAAATATATTCATTCACACGTGTTTATGAACAAAATAATACATTAAAATTACTTAAGTCTTAAAAATCATATATAAATCATAACAACATTTATAAACTAATAAATGCTATGTTGCTACTATAAACAATACATAATCCGACAGCCAAAAATATATTACATTAATTTGTAGTCCAACAATTTGTATATAATAACGTTTTAACGTGTTTTCAGTTAGGAACATTTTTATTGTAGATATCTCTTTATTGAAAAAATAGAGCATATTTATTTGTTCCAAAATGTTTCTCTACAATAAATAAATGCTATGTTTTTATTTATTTATAGATATCAATATACCATCCTTTTGTTTATAGAGGAAAATATAGCATTTCCTTATAAATGAATACACTAGAGAAAAATCTTCATCTATATATTTTTCATAATAGATATTTTTAAAATAAAGATGGGTTGGAGATGATTTTATATTATAATATTTATTCGATGTATTTTTTCTATTTTGTTTATTTTGAAAATGTGAAATGATTCGTTTCTAAAAATTGGTGTGACAGACTTCTATTGGATTTATCTTGGACATGTTCGTTTTGAGATCGGCGCGTCAGTGACGAACGATCAAAACTTTCAAAAGGAAAAAAATAAAGGATAAGGTGAATGAATCTTTGTTTTAGCCACACCGGAACCACCAATTTCCTTTCATTATTTTGCCGTCGTGTCTTTTGTTTTGCACTCCGGCGGCCAGTAAAACAAGAAATCATGAATTTTCAGTCGCTGACACCAGTCACGGCATCTCAAAACGAACAAGGCCCTTGCCATTCTGAAAATTTACAATTTTCATAACCCGGTCAAAATATTATTTTGACAGAATCAAAGCTGTCAAAAAGAAAAATATAATAAAAAAATGAAAAGAAAATGCGAGGAAAGTAGAAAGAGAGCGAGTCTCACTTGAAACTCCTCTCTCTCCATGGGCTCACACGAGCACGCCTATCTATAAAAATGGGTCCATTCTCTTTACTCTCTCAGACAGAATCATTGGGATGTCTACTTCTACTACTCAACCACCAACCACCCCGAACTACGATGTCTTCCTGAGCTTCAGAGGGCTCGACACTCGCCGAAGCTTCATCAGCTTCCTCTACAGAGAACTCGTCCGAAGGAACATCCGCACCTTCAAAGACGACAAGGAGCTCGAGAGCGGCCGGAAGATTTCGCCGGAGCTTGAACGCGCCATCGAGGAGTCGAAGTTCGCCGTCGTCGTGATCTCAGCGAACTACGCGGCGTCCACTTGGTGCCTTCAAGAACTCGTCAAGATCATGGATTTCGAAAATAAAGGCTCCCTCACCGTGATCCCCGTCTTCTACGGCGTTGACCCGTGTCACGTGAGGAGGCAGATCGGAGATGTCCGTAAACAGTTCGAGAAGCACGAAGAGAGAGAGGATCGCGACAAAGTCCTCTCCTGGAGGCAAGCGTTGACCAATCTAGCCAGTATCTCCGGCGTCTGCACATTGAAATGGTAAAATTTTTTGTTTGCTTGACTACCAAGTTACCATTAATGATGGGGATGTCTAGGTTTTAGGTTTAACGGTTGGATCTTTATTGATTTTTTGTCTTCAGGGAAGATGACGCAATGATGGTGGACGAGATTGCTGAGAGGATATCAAGATTGATTAATTCAACGAGAAAACCAACAAGGACAGGAAGTAACCTAGTGGGGATTGATGAACACATGAAAGCTCTCTCACGGTTATTAGACCTAAACTCGAAGAAGAGTGTGAGAGTGGTGGGGATTTGGGCAAGAGGAGGTAACGGCAGATCAGCTCTAGCTAAGTTCGTGTATCAGAACATCTGTCAACACTTCGAAAGCCATTGCTTCTTGGAGAATGTGAAGAGGATATCTCAGGACCGGCACATGTCGCATCTACTACACCAAGAGCTTCTCAAAAGGGTGGAAGGAGAATTGAACAAGAAGGTTCTGCTTGTGGCGAACGAAGTTAACAAACTCGAACAGTTGGATGCTCTTGCGGAGGATTTCAGCTGTTTTGGTCCGGGGAGTGTAGTTATCATCACTACACAAGACAAGCAGCTTCTTGTTTCTGCAGGGATAAAGCTTGTTTACGAAGTGGAGCTTCTGAGGTTCCGGAAAGTTCGTGAGCTATTCAGACAGGTGGGGTTCAAAGTCAGAGAGAGAGCCATGGAGTCGGTTTTGTGTAAGGGAACTAATCTTGCCATGAAATGGTTAGGTTGTTGTCTACGTGTTAGATCTGGTTATAGGAAAAGTGTCTATCAAGTTTAGTGTATGACTAAACTTAGTAAGAGGTGGCTTAGAATTAGGAATATCTTATTCTATTTTTGGAGTGAGTTTGCTGGTGTATAGAAGAATTATCATTCTTGATTTGATTAAATAATACAATTTTTTCTCAAGATTGGCTTTTTTATGTGGTTCCATATGCCCAACAGATAGACATTCCTGATTTCTAACATGACTAACATGCACAAACAGAGAAAAAATAGCTTTTGAAGAGGAAGATCTGATCTTACAGACACTTTCTTTCTAAAGAAAGACCAACAGTGGGTACTGTTTCTGTCTCTGTCTGCTAATTTACATTGGTAAATATCTTATTCTTGGGTTGTTTTATTACCAACAAATCATCTTGTAGATCAATGTAATCTGATATATACGAGTCTTGTTTCTCTGTTCTCTTTAAGAAACAATGTTTTATTGGTTTTGTTTCATTGCAAAATTGTTGGATTCTTGATGGTCAAAATGAGGATACATTAATTGTGTGATGAGGTTACATATTGCATAATGGATGCAGGTAAGAGCGAGGGATGTTGTTCTGTACAGCTTATAGAGGGTGATGGTATATACTATATATACAATGTCTCTGGAATTGGACACTTCATTAAAGAGGTGAAACTTGTAGAGTGTGCCCTCTCTTATGCTGTCGTCTCCATCATGGGTCCTCAAAGCAGCGGTATGCATTCTTCTTAAGATGAAAGAGTTCTTGAATATTGAGAATCTTACAGATCATATGTGGTTTTGACAGGGAAGAGTACACCATTGAATAGTTTGTATGGAACAAACTTTATGGAGATGGATGCATTTAAAGGAAGGTATGAATTCATTTCATATTATTTGCTTTTGACTATTGTAAAGCCTTGCACACTTGTAATGGACTTTAGAAGGCACATATGGAAGGGAGAGAAGACAGCTTATTATTTGTGTCATTACCATTTTGCTTTAGTGTGCAACATTGATTCAGTTTATTAAAATAGTATCCTATTTTTTGCCAACCAGGATGATACTGAATTTGAGAAACAAAGTGCTGTTTTCGCTCTCGCCGTCCCATATATCGCCTCGATCAACATGTAAGATGGTAGTAGAAGTATATAGTATACCAACTTGCACATAGCTTTCACTCTTGTTAAAAAGGAAAGTATTTTCATTACATTCTAAACGCTTGTGTTGTGTCTTTTAGGTGGTGCCATGATATCGGCGGTGTACAAGCTGCTAATAAACCTCTCTTGAAAACTCTTTTTCAGGTATTTGTTTGTGATCCGAAAGTTAAAATAATAAAATATACGATCTTCTTGTCCTTGGATACCATATGTTTGGAGTTTTGTGTTGGACAGGTTATGAGGAGATTGTTTTTTTTTTTTGAAAAAAGGGCTTATGAGGAGATTGTTTAGTCCACGTAAAATAAAAATGCTGTTTGTAATACGAAATAAAACCAGGGTACAAACTCTTCTGTTTTCTTTATAAGTACTGTTACACTGCAAACCTGTAACTACGTACTAACCTGACATACATTGTTTAATTGATATGGTTTTGGCTACAGACGTCAATGGAGAACTTAGAGCCTGTCCTAATAGAAGATATTCGAAAGGTAGAAAAGAAGTAACTTTCAGCTATATCCAAATTGATATTCATATATAGAAAGGTAGCTGAACAACGATTCGTTCTTCATTGTGGCAGATATGAGACTCTGTTCTAAAGCCTTAGGCATACAAAGAAACTCCTCTAAGTGACTTCTTCATATCAAACTGTCTTACATTGTTAGAGCATGTACATTGCATGTATTATTATTGAGTATTTATGGCGTTCTCTGTTTTGTTTTTCTGTGCTGAGTCTATAATAGTAAAAACAGAATTACAAATCTCTCAATTTCATTACTTTAAGAACTCACACTCCTACGCCACTTGTTGTTTGATAAATTTAATTATTTTCAATATCAATACTTTATTTGTTAGAGAAACATTAGAGCATCCACATTGGGCTATCTCTCGAAGGTGTTGTAAGATTAAAATAATACAAAAAAAAAACAAAGAAGAGAAAAGATAATGAAAAAAAAAAGAGATCATCGTACGAGAAAGCATGAGAGCATGTTCTCATATTTTTTCATTATCTTTACTCTTTTTCTGGCCATGTGGCTTTTTGTAAATGTCTCAATAATTAAAATTTAAATGCATAACCAATTGTTTCTAGATAAAATTTAAATGCATAACCAATTTAATGATATAATAATAATTAGAGACCCATTTTAAGAACTGCATAGATGTGGATGATCTTATCAGTTAGATACTATGAAGTATCTAAAAGCAACATTATTGACTACAGTCCGTGAGAGTTTCTAAAAGTTAATCGAATAAGAACTTCTGTGTTATTTTCTCTGCTAATTTGTTAATTTTTATTTATTTTAAATATTAATAACTTCTTTTAGACCTCCACATTGGAAATACTCTAAAAGGAGATAAATAGTAATATTATGATTAATTATTATTTTATTTGAGGTTTTTAATGAATTCTGAAAATTTATTCATTGAAAATTAATTCTCCTTCTCTTTTACTTTTATTATTTTTATTCTATTTTAATTATTAGAAATTCATCCAAAATTTGCTGATGGAAGGTGCTCTTAGACACTAAAGGGAATTATTGGAAGATGAATTGTGAAGAATTTATAAAATTTTGAGACTGCTATTATTCTGTTATAGATTTTAAAATTTAGTAAATTATTTTTATTTATTTAATGATTTTAAATTCTCTTCAGACTTTTTATTATTCAATTTTTTTCCATACATTTTCTAATTCTGTTAGATTATTTTGTTATTGAGATGCAATTTTTTTACCTTTGTTAATAAAAGTTAATTTTAGAAATATCATATATACTCACAAGATATTTAAAACTCATGTAAATAATATATTATACACACAGTCGCAAAAATATTGATCTTGAATAAAAATTATTTTATATAAACAAAGATCACAAAAACTTGAAACAAAAATAAAAAGTACACAAAAATGTGAAAATAATCATAAGTACAAAAAAGCTATTTTAATACAAAATATTATATTTCATGTAAAATTTTAAAATATTATCATAAGAAAGACCTATACATAAATATTGTTTTAGAAATAAATTTTGAGAAAAGAAAAATAAAAATCCATATGAATGAATCTACTTCATAATAAACAAAAAAATCATTATAACATTGATTAAATTCATGTTTATTTAAAATTTACTAAATCTGTTTTTTAGTTTAGAAAATATTTCATAATATTGACTTTAAAATAAAGATTTGTGCTGTCTTTCTGCAGATATGAAATTTTACAGTACCATAATGATGCCGAGAGAATATCTTAAAATATTCTAAATACTTTAATTACATTTGTCTAGTTATTTTATTATTTAAAAATTAAGATAATTATAGTATTAGTTATTATTAAATATTCCCTCCGTTTTTATTTAAATGACGTTTTGGATTTTTTTAGTTTCAATATAATTAATGTTTTACTGAAAACAATGCAAAATAAATGAAAAAGACTATATTTACCCATATTTACGTTACTCCAAATACTTTACAAGACATGATATCAATTAATAAAGAAAGATAGAAAAGGAATTATACTAAGTGCCTTAATTTATGTGAAATCTCTATAATGTCATATAAATAAAAATGGAGGGAGTAGCTGATAATTAATAGCTGGTGTCAATTTTTTTTGGTATTAGGGTTTGAGTTCTATATAAATAGTCATCATCTTTGGCTTTGTAAAGGCCAATACTTTTTCTTGACAAACAAGGACAATACTATTATTGATTCTTAGTAAAAATATTTTTTTTTCGTTCGAACTTTTATTAGGGTTAGAACTTGTGAGTTTTCAATTGAATATGAAACCATAGTTTTTGGATATTCTAAAACTAAACGAGAGCTTTACATTGTCGTAGTTTCTGCTGTATTGGTTGATATCAGAACAAGCACTTTGGTTTCTTAATAAAATTTGATTATGTCTCCATACAACATCTTCCTCAAAAATACATGCATGATATTTCATCGGGAATTCTATCTTTTTTTTATAAACTCTATCGGTTGATTCGGTTGGTCATGCACACACTTAATGCTACAGAGTGGACTAGTTCGAAAGCGTATTGCACTGCCTGACCCGAGTTTGTAATACTTTCTGACTAATATTAGGGTGGACCGATCATCTGTTACAACCCACCATGTAAACTACTTGAAAACGAAGCCCAAAGCAAACTGGCAAAATAGTTATAGTTTAGTTCCTAGGAGAATCGAACCCATAGTTAATATGGATACAGAAAAACCCCTGAAATATTAGGAATGTCCATTTGTTTTATCCAGGGGCGGAGGCATGTGAAGGTAGGGGACCCCAGTTAATTTTAACTAGGTGGTTTTCTCGTGCTCATGCACATATATAAATATTTATAAAGTAAAGTGATGATTTATTAATATTTTAATTTTAATTTCAACCATTTTATAATTTATATGAAAATAATTTATTTGTTTTACTTACCATGTAATATTGGATATGTAATATATGATTAGTTTGGTTATCACTTGAGTATATTTGATAGCGTCAACTTCTTCTAATTCAACCAAATATTTTTTTTTTGTTCTAAATAGATTAAAATTTTGAATAATATGTGATTTTCTTTTAGATTGGTTTTTAGATAGGCAAATGTATTTTAGTAAGAATATTATATATTGTTTGAAAATAAAATAGAAAAAAACTGTAAACTTAATTGTTGATTGATTCAGAATAGACAAAATAAATAAAATGATAATGTTTGAAATTTCTTGCATATATGTTTTACGAAATAAATAAATTGTAACAATTAGTTAATATTTTATTTATATTTATCAGTATTGTTTGAAGCATTCTGTACTTTATATGTATAAAAAAAAACATTACTATTAAATAATATGTTTTTATTTTACCTTTGATTTTAGATATAGTGAAATTGATTAGTGTACTTACTCATTTTGTGGATAGAGTGATATATATTCTGTTGTATAACAATATAATTATTTTTATTATATTAAGCCAAACCAGATTGGTTTTATCTTCACGTCAATTCTGTTTTTCATCTTAAATGTGTAAATATATTTTGTAATATTTATAATAATTGATATATGTTTGTTTTTAAAAATAAAGCAATAATCAGTTGGAAGTTGCATAAAAGACAATAATCGATAAATTTTAGTCAGTTCATGAACGCATAGTGATATTTATAATAATTAAAATATTTTTGTTTAACTTTTTTTTTATGAAATCACATTATATATAAATAAATATTATTACTGGAATTCGTTTTTTTAATCTGTAATTATTTTTAATTATACATGTAATCTGAAAAAGGAAAATTTATAACTAACAGAAAATATTAAAAAATGAAAATCAAATTTAGTATATTAATTGTATATAATATTTTCAATTCATTAAGACTATCATCGTAATCAACTACCGTGAGAGTTAACGTGAGGACGACAAGTAGAAAACTGACTTCTCAAATAATATTATAGAGATTATCAACAACGTGTTCTAGTAATAGTTAAGTATTGACCCCAATCAAAAATTGCTCCTGGCCTCTATGTATTTGAAATCCCGCTTTACTCTAACTGAGACTATATGTATTTGATCATTTGTATCCATATAAGTGGTATAAATAACATACATAAGATTGTAACTAAAGTAAAAAAAAGGTATTTGTGTCTGTATCTTATACTAATTGATATGTTAAATTTTTATGTACAAATACAAATTTCGTTTGTATTGGAAAATTTAAGATGTTTCTTTTGTTTATGATCAAAATATAAATTGTTGTAGTTATTTTTTACCTTTTTCTATATATGATTAATTAAATAAGGAAATATATTTGTACACATTCTCTATATATACTAAAATAACTGCCAACTAGTTTTATCTTCAATACACTAAGTAAAAATGGTTAATTCTTATATTAAAAGTCACTAATTAATATAGTTAAATTAAATAAATTACAATTATAATATTTGGCTAGAGATTATTAAAAAATATTCACTAATATAAAATATTTATTAATAAATATATAAACAATTTAAACAAATATAATATTTTAAAGTACATATAACAATTTAAATGTTAAAATATTAATAATTTATTGATTTTCATAATATAAATTTATTTTAGCATTAAAATATTATTGACCCAGTTAAAAATATTTATGGCTCGCAGCAACCGGTTTCATCTGAATTTTTTTAATGAGAATTTCAAAGAAATTTATGGCGATTCGTGTATGACATAAACGAAGATGAAAGTTAAAAAAAAATCTCTACAATGAGATTTATTGTCCCTCCGATCTTTGATATCCATGATGGTGTAGATCCGAAATTTTATGATATGGATCAATCATTTCTATCTTTGATGAGGTACAATTGCTTAATGACACGTGTGCACAAGATGACAAAACCATGTTTTGAGTTTTGATATGTCTTTGAACGCTTCGTGTTTCTTATGCGTTGACAAAAACATTGTGTGGAGAACTCTTTATCAACAAAATGCCATTGAAGTCTGGTGTGACTTGTCCCTTCCTTCGACAAAGTCAAGTCAGCTCGTCTTATACCAAGTAAAGTATGTCAATGTAAGTAAACACTTTATGAGTGTTTCATGAAAAAAAGTAAACACTTTTTTTTGGGCAACACATTATATAGATTTTTAAGCTTGCAATGAATTTTGATGTTCAAAATTGTTAGTGGGCAATTTTTCAACGTAGATGCACATAAAAAACTAAAGGCTTCTCCATCTCCATTCTATTTTTTCCTCCAAAATAGAATACAAGTGATTATGAATTAAAAATTGTTCCAACTCAATTCTATTTTTCACTCCATAATGAAGTTTATTTTCATAAATGAAATAAGTTTTTTTGTTCATCGCTCCATTATGTAGTGAAAAATGGAATAGGATTGAAGCATATTTACTTCATAATCGCTGTTACTCCAACTCTATTTTAGAAAAAAAATAGAGTTTTACATTGGAGATGCTCTAAAATTTGAGGATAAATCTTCTCCAATTCTAAAAGAATCATGCAAATGGAATATTTAAAAATATTCCAAATACTTTATAAATTTTGTTTAGTAATTTCATTCTTTAAAATAATTATTTTAGTATTAGTTTTTTTCAGTAAAATCATACAATTATTATTTTTTAAATACATCATATTTTAACATTGTATTGCAATTTTGTAAACACCTAACATATGTTAAGTTGCATAATTAAGAATTTACTGAAAATACTGTGAATATTATAATATAAAAATATTTTTTTATGTTCTAATCATAAATAAAGTTTCTAGTTGTAGCATAAAAATGAAATATATATATATATATATA
>OVBX01001981.1:0-22525 GCA_900406325.1 Erucastrum elatum | reverse complement strand
TGAAACAGAGACAAGCCAAATGCTTCGAATTAGATTGGGAGAAAATTAAAGGTTTTGAGGAGCTTTATGGATAAACTGAAAGTTCTCACCTTTTTCCGACAACTCGAAAATCGCGTCGAAAGTACAATTAGATTGCTTATGGAGATGGAGAAGAAGACGACAGAAAGAAGATATTCGTTTTGGACAAGGAGAGATTCTTCTTCTTCTTCAATACAAATTGGAACTTTTTAATATTATTTTATTTCTATTCCAAAGTTCCATTTTATTGCCATATCTGATTTATCTAAAACCCATTAAAACTCTTGATATGCCATTTGTTAAAAAAAAAAAACTCTTGATATGTGTGAATATGAAATAAAAAATTAGCAAAAAAAAAAATCTTGATATGTGAATATAAAGAACAAAACTAAAAAAAACATATAAATAAATAAAACAGAGAAAGACAAAGCTTGCTCATTTCTAAATTTTCTTATTCGTTGAAACTAGATCCATAAAAATTACTTAGGAATTAACTTAAATGTTGAATAAATCATGCAAGCTAAAATTATTTTCACAAAAATGATAGGGTCTATATTAGTAGATTAAGAAGCTTCGCTTTCATAGGATTAACGAAAAATATTATGAAGGAAGGTCAAGGTCCAATGATTGTGCTTTTATGACAACCAACGAACCAATCGCAATTGTTCCTAGGAAACTATGAAAGTCATACACGTTTTCTTAACCCATATCCCACGTTCATCTCTGACTTAATGATGTTCTTAAGATAAATAACAAAATACCGCAAATTTTAAAACTAACAATTTACATGAAATGAAAGTAATCGGAAACGTCAGGACAACAGGCCATTAAATTCTCTAATGATAAGTTTAAATATCTATATTCCCAATAAAATAACATGACCGACCTTAGCTCAGTTGGTAGAGCGGAAGACTGTAGTTGTTGCTGTAATCTTTAGGTCGCTGGTTCGATTCCGGCAGGTCGGATTTTTTGGAGCCTTTTACTTTTTCTTTCTTTCTCGGTTGCTACTTCTTAACAGTATAATATGCGTAAAGTTTTTGCATCAGGTATTTAGTTTTTAAAATCCACCAATGATTCAAAAGCTTATAATTAAGCAACTCGTATTTACAACTACATTGCCAGCAATTTGTTGTCCATGCCTACCTATAAAGTATAGGCTACTTCGACTGCACCTAAGAGCGAAAGATAGATACAAACGATGGACAAGTTAGCCGCTTTACATGCATGTTTGGCATCCCTGCAAAAAGTCTTAACCTTTTCATCAAGATTCACTCCTCAGAAGCTGCAATCTGTCATCCGTAAGGAGACCGAGTAGAGTGTAACCATTCATGTTAGCGTACTTCACGTCTTGAAGCGGATGATGACTTGCCAATGCGAACCGCTGAGACATGTAAAAAGTCGAAGGATCTTGCAAGATGAGCTGGCGAGTGGACTCCTCACAAGATGCAAAAAGCTGCTTCCTTCCTCCCTCACCAAAGTCTATAATCGCTGTTCTTGGCAAACGGATGGTATCTACGGAAGCATGTGTAGATGAAAGTTTCTGAAAGCAAGAATCAACACTTCGTCTCTTAAGACAAACATGGGATCCATCTACACCGATGGTGTCAGCTCCTGTTTGGGTCAACGTAGGCTGAGTAGAGACTGTATCATCAGAAGATCCAACTCTCGGTCTGTAAGACGCAACTACATGATCGCTCCGGGGACAATATGAGGAGGAAATGCAAACTCCTGGGTTTCCAGTTTCAGAAACCAGTGATGTCCTACACAAACAAAAGAAAATGCATCGATAAGCTTATCTAAGCAAGAATCCATGTGAAAGAAGCACAAAACCTCACCTTCCTTCGCTACCATTAATGCTCCACTGACAAAGCCCGATGGAAGAAGCGGACAGGAGAGAGCATGCATAACCAGTTGGGGTGGAGTTGGCAGAGAGATGATGGATAGTATGAACTGGATTGCTTGTTAAGCCAGCAAACGATGCCAATGGTGCCATGGTTTGACGCATGTCGAACATTAAAACCATTCCGTTCTGCAAACAAGAAGTTTAGGAGAGACAGGTAAGGGGGTTTACGCAGGAATGAGCAAGATAAAAGAAAATGATTAAAACCTGTAGTCCAGCATAAATATGGTGAGAGTTATTGCGATCCCAAGAACAAGACCAAGGTGCAGCCTACAAGAGAAAAGGTAAAGTGATCTTATAATCCTCTGAAACCATATTCAAAGCAAATTGCATAAGAGATGTCAAAAGACTACAGCTTACCGGTAGATCATAAGATAAGACAGTGTTGTGGCTCTCCAAGCTGAACAATTGAATAGATAGGTATTAGGTAATTAGGACCACAAGAAAATCATCACGAGAATGAAAAGCGTCCTGAAAAAGTACTGTCCCAACCTTATAACTGATATTTTTTTTCCTAGAGAGCCGAAAACTGCAAGCCCATTATTGTGTGGGGAGATGTGAAGATCTTTTATTGCTCGAGTGGTAGGAGGCAGCATAATGTCATCAATCTCACCAGAATGTAGGCTCATCTAAGATAATATTATTGGAAAAAAGTTGCATCACTTAGACTGCTGTAAGATCAAAACAATAGGCCAGGAATAACAAACTTACTTGCGAGAGCACAAACGTTCCACCAACACCTGAGAGCCTACGTGCCAATAACACAATCTGTCTACCACCATCTATGTCAAATATACGGCCACCATTAACTAGCCGTTCACCCTAACAAAATGGATGAAAAGGAACTTCGTCATTTGCATCAGACACAAACACAATTGCAATGGAAACTGAGATAGAACCCTATGACATACCTGATGCCTAAAACTGCAGGAAGGTGCTAGTCCATTATTTTCTTGGTAGATCTTCTGACCTACATGTATGCCCTTACAGATGTTTAAATAGATATTTGCATTATATTCCAAGAAAAACAAAAACAGACAATTATACCACTTATAGATAAACCTCTATTAACTATTGGGTAATGAAATGCCACGAGTTAAGTCTTAAGGTCTGAGTGGAAACAATTGCAAGACTTCCTATACATTCTATGTAATTAGTGGAAATGTAAATATCCATTGAGACAAATTCATTCAACAAAGGACTTTAGCTTACACAGAAACGACAGCTATATAATGTAAGATCTAATAAAGAGATTTGGTGTAAAAAGAGCAGTATGTGCTGCAACCATGAAGCATGTTATTGTAATTACCAGATATATATTTCTCTTGAGAAGCCACATTAGACTCCCTCACTGCGCCATTAGTCGTGCTTTCCATATAAGCTATCTTCTGCAAAACCAAAGTTTCCAGCCTTGAACTAACTAAAAGAGAAACATGTAGCGAGAGTGACCATGTTACAACAGACTTTTAGACTGTACCTTTTTCAGCTTATTAACTTCTGATCGTAGCTCTGCTTCTATTTTTCTCCATTGAGCTTCTTTGTTACTCCAACTAGCAGTCTACAATACATTCAGAATAGATATTTGCATTATATTCCATAATATGTTACTAGTACAAAGTGCTACACACAATATGTTACACACAAGCCGTTAATGACATAATGAAGTGAGCACATAAAGAGGTATTAGTACTCAGGTAGCAATATTAAATAACAAAGCTCAGAATAGTACAGATACTCATCATGAGCTACCGCAACAGTAATGTGTCATACCTTCTGTTCGAACAAATTTAATTTACCCTCGAGGAATAAGATTCTCTGTTAGAACATAAGAAAGAAGCCAACATCAGAGCTTCTATGTATATATGATATATCTTACAACACCACTCAATATCTAACCTTGTGTGCGTCATCATCTACAGCAGCAATCCTCGATGCATAAATTTTCCGGACATCTCTAAGACCACATATCCTGTTGCATTGGGGACACTGTAGAAGAAGAAAGATAGTGTATCATCAAATAACATAGCAAAGGGATGTGAAGAAACACATAACAACCACACACATACCTTTCCTCCACTACGCGGTGCTTTTAACCACTTCTTGATGCAAGAAAATCCATACAAGTGCCCACAAGGAAGACAGCTTCAATCGTCGCCAAGTAGACAAAAACAAAAGTATAAGTTTCACTTAGCAATAGCAGTTGAGAATTTCGATTGAAGAAACCTAACCATCTAATAAAGAATCATACACCCTTGGCAACAGTACAGTATGATTCCCAGCCAGCAAATTACAATCTTAAATTATCAAATCACACAATCAGTGGAATCGAGTGTATACCAGACTTGATGTTCGCCGCCATTAGTCCAAACTTCCATACAAATCAAACACGATATTCCCTCAGCCTCGCTAGGTTTCCACGCCGCATCTTCCTCCTGCGATCCTGAAGTCGAACAGACTACTTCTGACCTTATCTGCATCTCTTTCTCTTGACTCTCGTCCTGGGAAACTCTAGGCGTGTGTGGCACAGATGTATGTACCCTGGTTTGGCTTTCTTCGTCTTCCTCTTCCTCTTCATCGGTGTCGTCGTCGTTTTCTTCTTCTTCTTCCTCTTCTTCGGTGTCTTCTGCTTCTTCTTCCTCGTATGCGTGTTGTTCTTCTTCTTCGTCGAATTCTTCGATTGTTACACCGCCACCTCTGAAGGCGTAGCGCCGGCGAGGCGGCATTAGGGCGAAATCCTAAAACTGAGCGGCAAACGAAGAAGAAGAAAACCAACAGTTGGCGCTGAGTACTTTATGCGAGATCTCGAGGTATTGAATTAAATTCAGAATAGTCATAGATATATACAGTCATACAGATTTAGATAGCAGAGCAAACTCGCTGAATGACTTAGAGTGTCTCTTATTCTAAAGAAAAAAAAAATTAAATATATTCATGTTTTGGATAACAGAACAATCCCGCTGAATGGTTTTAGCGTGTCTTATGAAGAAAAAAAAAACTGATGAAAAATTTAAAAATTATTGCGGTGAGCGTTAATCGAACACGCGACCTTCAGATCTTCAGTCTGACGCTCTCCCAACTGAGCTATCCCCGCTTGATGCTATTTCATCTTTTGAGTAGTTAATATTCACTTTATAAAACTTTCTAGTTTGTTCGGACAGTTGCTTTCTCTATAGTGTTTTCTGCGAGTCCTCATAAACAAAGCTACGACTTCCGAGAAAGTAGACGAAAATTTTGATCTCTCTCTGCGATTATCTTTCGTTCGAAATTCCCTAATTTCACGAGTTCCATAACCCTAATTTCAATATGGTAAGAATAAGATTTGTTCAGTTTTGTGTCTTTCTGGATCTAACCCTGCTGATTCTATTTCTGGATCTAACCTCTTCAATCGATTATAATACTTCGTTCCACAGGTTTGCGTTATGTGTTTGGTGCCTCTGTTCCTCATCCCGCTCGTCAATTTGCTGCCCCGAATCTTCGATTTCTTAATGGTAATTGGATAGTTGCGTTGTTGATATTCAAAGTTGGTTTAAGCAAAGAATACAATGATATGGCGAATTGTGTATGTTAGCAAATTTTTTTTTTTAAAAAAGATGTGTACTTCTGATAGTAGTGTTACATATAGATTTTGAGTTTGTAGAAGAGTTAGTGAATCTTGGATGTATCCTTCAATATAAGATATCTTGTTCCTTTGTAATCATTGTGTTGATTTCTGTGTTTTGTCTGTCATGGAAACTAGGCCAAAGTGTATGGATGGCTCGGATGGGAATACAGGAAGCCAGCGAGAGTTCCTCCTGCTTGTCCTTTCAAGCCATCTGCCACCAAAGTAAGCCGAAATTATCTACTCAGCTTTGATTCGTTTTGTCTTTGATTATTTTCTTAGTTGAAGCAGTTTAGCTTATGAAATGCTCTCAAATTAAATGTTTTGACGTTATATTTCAATTCAACAATATCCAGTTTGCTTCTTCAATGAACTTACATTACTATATACTGTGGTGGATATTCACTTTTTAAAATCTGATCATCTGCTCGCATTTTTTTTTTAAATCTGTTTTGTTTACAGGTAGGTGCAGAAACAATAAGTGAAGGTACAGAAACAATAGCTAAACCCGCGGAGGAGACCACTGGTGGTGGGGTGAAGCAGGATTGAAGCTGACTCCTCCTCCCCTCCTTTTAATAAAAGCTTTTTAACATTCTGTGGACATGTTTTGGATAAGAGAAGAACCTTGTGTTTGTGTGTCATAAAATATAATAATGTACGTTCAAAGTGTATGATCATTGTAATAGATATTTTACTTACAGTGTTTACATTTGCCAAGACTTGGTATTCTTCAGCAAAGTTCAGATCACTCTGTGTTAGCTAATTGTTTTATGGCAGCATCTAATGTATAGCATCAATTTGAATTGAGCTTTTAATTAAAAGTTTAGAAACACCTAAACGAACTAATAGAATTCCCCAATTTACACAAAATCATGCCTTCTTGATATTATTATTACCCCTTCGTTTTCTTCAAAGGTTGTATACTCCATCCATAGTTCGCAACGTTTTATCGTTCCATAACTTTAGAAACGAAATAAAAATAATAAATCGGTTAATATCATCGTGTCGAATATTGAACAGAGATAACAAAAAAAAGAAATATTAATCTTCTTTTGTGTTTTTTCGATCAAAGATGCTTTCTCTTTCGCCGGAATAATCCTCCGCGCCGGTCATTTTTCTCCGAAGATCTCTTCGATTAATCCAACGGTTTGGATACTCAAGAGTTTCAATTCATTTTCCATTCGAGGCTTCTCCCCCACTGAATCACGACGTGATATCCACCTAGGGTTTATATATATTGGGGAGAATCTGAAGAAACAACAAGGCTTTTGTAGTAATCGTAAGCGATGTTCAAGAAGATCATGAAAAGCGGGGGCCGAAAGCCCTCTCGAAACGACCCCGCCAATGAACCAATGTTCGGATTCGATCCACCGGGTCATATGATTGTCAACCACGCATCTCGCCCTTCCCCACAACCTTCATCTCCCGCCACCACAACAACAACCAAACAACCCCCTCCTCTTCCTATGCACTCAATCGAGCCTCTCCCTCAATTCAAAGACGTCCCTCCCCACGACCGCCAACCCCTCTTCCTCCAAAAACTCCAAATCTGCTCCTTCCACTTCGATTTCACCTCCCCCTCCAAAAACTCCAGAGAAAAAGAAATAAAGAGACAAACACTACTAGAGCTAATCGATTACATCCAATCCGGAACCATCACCGAGCTCTGCCAAGAAGAGATGGTGAAGATGATCTCCCTCAACATCTTCCGCTCCCTCCCTCCCGCTTCCCACGAAAACACAGGCCAAGACCCCTCCGCCGATCCAGAGGAAGACGAGCCTTACCTAGACCCCTCCTGGCCCCACCTCCAGCTCGTCTACGAGCTCCTCATCAGATACGTCGTCCCTTCCGACACCGACACCAAAACCGCGAAGCGGTACATCGACCACTCCTTCGTCTCCAACCTCCTCGACCTCTTCGACACCGAGGATCCGAGAGAGAGAGACTATCTCAAAACGATACTCCATCGAATCTACGGGAAGTTCATGGTTCACAGGCCTTTCATCAGGAAAGCGATCAACAACATATTCTACAGGTTCGTCTACGAGACGGAGAGGCATAACGGGATCGGTGAGCTTCTTGAGATTTTGGGGAGTATTATCAACGGTTTCGCGTTGCCGATGAAGGAGGAGCATAAGCTGTTTTTGATCAGGGCGTTGATACCTCTTCATAAGCCGAAACCGATCGCTGTGTATCACCAGCAGCTGGCGTATTGTGTTGTTCAGTTTGTGGAGAAGGATTATCGGCTTGCGGATACGGTGGTTAGAGGTTTGTTGAAGTTTTGGCCTGTTACGAATTGTAATAAGGAGGTTTTGTTTCTTGGGGAGCTTGAAGAGGTGCTTGAGGCTACGCAGCCTGTTGAGTTTCAGAGGTGTATGGTTCCCTTGTTTCGGCGGGTTGCTAGGTGTCTTAATAGCTCTCATTTTCAGGTTAGTAGTTAATCTCTTGTTTGCTTGGTTTATTGTACCAAAGGCCCATGTTGTGTGGTAGTTTTTGCATATTAAGGCAGTGATCTAGGCCCATGCTCACATGCATAAATCACTATTGTGATGCAGGTTGCAGAACGATCTCTGTTCTTGTGGAACAGCGAGCACATTGTGGTTCTAATCGCTCAGAATCGAAGTGTAATACTTCCCATCATATTCGCTTCTCTGGAGAAGAACACAGAGTCTCATTGGAACCAAGCGGTTCATGGTCTAAGTTCTAATATTAAGAGAATGTTCATGGAGATGGACCCTGAGCTGTTTGAAGAATGCCAGCAAGAGTATGAAGAGAAACAAGCCAAATCGAAAGAAGTGGAAGAGCAGCGGCAGAGTAGGTGGAGGAGATTAGATGAAGCAGTGGAGGAGCGTGAGAGAGTAGGAGGAGAGGATCATATGATTATTTCTTAGAAAAATACCAAATCAACTAATACTACTATTCTTTCTTTCACTTTCTCTTCATCATCTCTCTAAATTATATTACGGCTATTAATATATTTTCTTCCTTGCGGCTGTCTATAACTGTCAGTACATTTTTGTAGTGCTAATTCTTATTGCCTAATAAAATTATGAAATTATGTTACATATGCATAAACAGTTAACTACGTGATTGGTTCTACCTAACGGAGTTTATCAAGATATATTTGAAGATATGCCAATGGTCAATATCGTTTAATTATTTTATATATCAGAATTTTAATTAATCAGTTCATAAAGTTATTGTCATAAGAGGGTGAGGTGTCTAGAAAATGAATGATAACGTCTCGCTTGCATGATGTAATTTGTGTTTCTGTCAATGTTTCTTTTAACAAAAACGAGAATGAATTATACGACATTTTGTATATGAGGTAATCATGTTTCGTTTCTAAAGCTTATTTGTATGTAACATTATTTTACAAATACAACTTGAGTCATGTTTTGATTAGATGATCTGTAGATGCTCTCTACCGTAGCTCCTGAATGATCATTGCAACCACTACATAACGGTTTGTGAAAAAGTCTTCGCTAAAAAAATGGTTTGTTAAGATGATGATGATTAAAACAAATTAAAAAGGTATATGCTTTGCTTAGGGTGAGTAGTGAAGCTAGCTAGTTGGCAAGTAATGGCTTCTTTTGGCGGCCAAGCAATTCTCTCTCTCGCTCTATCCCTTTCACACACACACACACAATCCTCTTACGCCAAATCTTAAATAAATACCTCTTAAGTTCAAATATTATTTAGAAAAATATGATTATAAAATTGTGATACTAGCTTCACAATACACTCAATAATATTATTCTTAGTAATATAATATATACTAGTGACACGTTATCAAATAATAATCATTGAGGCCAAAGACAACTAACTATGTAAGTTGGATGAGTAGAAGCTGGATATCAATCCAGCAATAAACTCATAATTTTTTTTTTCTTATTTTTGTGGAATTTATATTGAAGCTTTGTCCAACAGATTACTGCCACCAAGTTAGTCTTATACTACAAGACTCTATAAAACAATATAACTAAACATTTTAAATTGTTAAGTAACCAAAAGGATAGGTTAATTCACTGAATTTAAATTATTAGATAATCATATAATTAACAGTGGTTTGGTCAAATAATTGGATGATTAGAAAATCAATGTATCTTACAAAGAGGCGCAGAAGTAGGGATGCTATTATATACTCAATATGTTATTACTAATATCATTATAATTTAATAGCTTATGATCATGATTCATAGTTGTGTGTTGTGTAACCGTGGGTTGGCTTAACTGCACATGAATTACTCAGAACCCAAAACTCAGCTGCCTTTTACTTTCCATATGATTAGCTTAATTAATTAATCATGTAGTTAAGTTCAGTGTACATAATTCACAATGATTAATGATACTATGATACAAACTTAAAAGTGGAATGGTATTTCAAAGTTAAGCCATATATACGTGTGTTGTCCACTTTTCAATGATTTATAAGAATAGTCATAACTTTCAGAGTTTATGTAGTTATTTTCCGATAGTACATTATATGATAAGTTCTTAAAAATTTAGCAAACTTTATAATGGAAAGACAGTTTTTTTAAACTGGTGCATTTGAAGAATAGAAAACATGTTTTGAAGATGATAAGACTAATTATTATACATTTTGACAATCTCTTAAATTCTCTTGCATATATAGAATGAAAAGATATATTGTTAGGATGTTAACTCATGTTTTATGATTAAAACACACATCTATGCCCATTTTTACAACATTTTCCAATAATTGCATGTTGAAGACACGCATAATTATTGAGACATATCATTTCATAATTTGACAACTTTAAAAAAAAAACTAATTCCACTTTTATAATGAAAATGCATAATTTTTTACATTGAACCTTCCTTTTTATAACACCATCATGTCCTCTCTTTGGACCGGCTGAATCTTGAAACCTCTAGTAGCCTTTCCTCGAGCCACAACATAACATGTTGTGTTGACTTCATTTACCTCTCGCTAGATCCGCCAAGGTTGGTTCATATATAGGCTGAAACAAAGATATTAAAATTACATAATGAAATTTGAATACAGAAAAATATAGATATATAGATAGATTCTGGCTCAAATCCGCAAAACTGGGATATGCAAACACTGAGGCTGAAATCGGAGTTGATCTAAGATGCTTCATCATAACCTCTTCAAACTGGCTTTCATCTGTCAAAATCAAATTAACAGATTAGTGAAAATATTTATAATGATATACTTATGGAAATAAATTATTTATAATTTTTCAAAGATCTATTCAAATATTCATGATTTTTTAGATTTGATGTAGTTATTTTTAGATATTACATTTACAACTTTTATAAAACAACTCTTTGAACTAATAAAATAAAAACACACATTTTAATATGATAAGGCTAATTCCCAAGCGTTTTCACAATCTTATAAATTTCGTTGCATTTGGAATGAAAAAAAAAAAACACCATGCATTCTTATGATTTAAATTCATTTTTTTATGATGAAAAGATACATTCGTCTTTTCACAATCTTTTACAATATTTGCTTGTTTAAAGACACGTATAAGAAGAAAACACATATCACTTTATAATTTGACAAATTTCTAAAAACTAATCTTACCGCTTTTATGAAAATGCACAATCTTTGGCATCTATTAGGATTCTTATTGTTAATAAATATTCGTCATATTTGGATTCATATCTTAAATATAATTTATTTTGGTACGTGAACTTAATCATGTATTGTGGTACTACTACTATATGTTGTTTATTAATTGTTATATTGATGGATATAAAGATGACAGTGTAAATGATAAGTAGATTAGAAAATAGTCATAGTTAGAGAATACTTGACAAAGAGAAAAAAATTACAATTTAATTATATTTCTCTTGCTATGATATTTACAATATTCCAAGTGTGAAAATTGAAGTTTGCTTTTGGAAATTGTCCACTCAAATTGTAGAATGACAAATGTTGTAACAGAAAAAAAGAAAGTCTTAGTATTTTACACATAGATATGTCAAAGTATCAGTTACAAAAAAAAAGATATGTCAAAGTAAACCATACTTGTGACAACTACCTCAAGTAGATTTAATTTAGTCATAATTTCCTTTTACTAAGATAAGTGCTTACATTGACTCCAAATGTTGTTACTAGCTCTAGTGGTACAGAGATATGAAAATTATATAAGAATGAACTTTTCATAAGGGGTCAAAATTAATAATACTAATTAATTTGATTTGATCCATAAGACAAACATAAGAAAGTTAACCAAATAAAGAGAAAATTAATTTAAATAAATTAAAGGAAAAAAACAAGGTGGAACGAAACAAGTGGTTCCAGGCTTGCAAACCAAAACTTCCAGAAAGGAATCCTTCACCAAAAGTTATTTGGGGTTTGCTTCTTTTCTCATCCTTTCTCTTACCTTTCATTACATATATACTCTCTCTATCTCATATATATACCAATAGTATTGTGTGCATAAACAAATTAAATCATATCATATATATATATATATATAGAGAGAGAGAGAGAGAGATAGATACTTAGACATATAAACCAAACCCACCAGACAATACTTCTCACCATAAATACATATCTCTCTTGTGTTCTTGTAACAGAGCCAAATTCGAAAACGGAGGATCATGACAAGTTTTCACGAGGAGATGCGTCTAGTACTCCTCACCAAGGGGAAACGAACCAAACGTCCTCGATCTGCGTCTCCTCATATAAACGCAGAAGTAGTGTCTGGCATTTGCAGCGAGGATCGATCACTGGAGGCAAGAGAAGGAGCTGGTGAAGTTGAATTCCAGGGGGCTACGGAGGAAGACCAAGACATGGCGAATTGTCTGATGTTATTGTCGCAGGGACATAAAGGAGAGAGTAGTAGTGGAGATCATTTGTCGACACAGAAGATTGGTTTCTTGAGCAACAAGAAACCGGTGGCTTCTCTAGCGTTAGGGCTAGACGGTGTATACCAGTGCAAAACGTGTGATAAAAGCTTTCACTCGTTTCAAGCGCTAGGAGGACACAGGGCTAGCCATAAGAAGCCCAAACGCGACGAGAAGAACTCTTCATCTGCGGTTGAAACGGTGGATTCTGCAGAAGCTGTAGGAAGCTTTCTTTCTCTGCAAGTAACTAGCAGCGATGGTAACAAGAAGCCGGAGAAAACACATGAATGTTCGATCTGTAAGGCTGAGTTTTCTTCAGGACAAGCTTTAGGAGGTCATATGAGGAGACATAGAGGTTTAACTGTAAACGCAAACGCTACTTCAATAACCAAAGCCGTGTTATCATCAAGTCATCATCAAGAACCTATACGGCCAAAGAATTTTTTGGAGTTAGATCTGAATCTTCCAGCGCCAGAAGATGAATCAAAATACGTGTTTGCGTCCAAAGATCAGATGCTTCTCTTCGCGTCTGCGTCCAATTCTTTGATTGATTGTCATCACTAATTAAAGTAGTTCTTGTAATTACTTGTTTTACCTTGACATGTGAATCATTAACCCTCCTCTTATTATTATCTATTATTGATTCTTGTAACTTGACATTGGTTAACTTCAAATGATTTCATTCTTTTACAGTACTACATATACTATTTTGCTTGAATGTGGTAATGTCATCTATATGATTAAGAGAACTTTATAATTAGCACATTTCCAATATTCATCAATATATATAAAACTATATAATTAATACTTAACTTTGGGAGAATGGTTAAAGATGCTGATGAGGTTGTTCCTTGGAGAGTGGAAGAAGCATGTGACGATGACTTTCATATAAAGTCACTTCGTTTGTTAGCCGCCACTGACATCTTTCGATACACTTCACTTCCGTTTGGGGTTGTTCGTTTTATTTTTTTCTGTCAGATTTGTAATACATATATATTTCATTTTTAATAAAAGCATATCATCATTTCATTTAAAGTTGTATATCTCATGAGAGAGATTTAAGAGAATCGAATCTGGAGTAATCTAAAAACTCGTTAAAAGTTAAAACTGCTATTAAGGTGTGTTTAGAGTGTCTTAACGTAGAAATACATGCATCTAGCAACTTCATCCCCAACAGAAAATATTCAATCACTAAGCCAAAATCATGATTTAAGTTCTTTAGAAATATCAAAGGTGTTTTATAAAGTATCAGAACGCGGCGAAATTTTAATTTACCTATTGAGAAATACATTATTTCCAATATCCGTCATGCAAACAACATCTGTCATACGTTGAGTAAATTTTCTTGTAGGTTTTTTTTTTCTTTTAAGGTTTACCTATTGAGAAGCCTTTTTTTCAAAAAAAAAAAAGTTTACCTATTGAGAAATACATTATTTCCAATATCATACGTTACGCATATGTATCAAAAGTTGTGTTTTTGGAACGATATATGTATCAAAAGTTTGAACATGATAATATTATATAGTTTTGGAAGAAGGATATTAGATAGTTCATTGAAAATTTAAAGTAATGTCAAAAATTATTTCTTACAAGTTTGTTGCCTCTTAAATTTTAAAGATATACATACTGTCTGCAATGTCTTCTAGAAATAGAAGCCTTTCTCAAAAAAAAAATGTCTTCTAGAAATAGGGGCTGATACTACGCTACGTTACGTATCATTTCTGGTCCAATGGCAATCTCTAAATCGATCATGTTACGCCTTTATAGTGTCGTCTATTTATGACTCACGTATATATTTGCTTTTATCAAAATGACACATCTACATTTCTCTTTTGGTAATATGAACGTGAATCACATGATACATGAATAACTAAGTACATGATATTATCAACGAAACAAGTGAATATTCCTAACATTTCGAAAGGATATATTAAAAGATGTTTTTCGGGTGAAAATATTAAGATATGATTAAAAGATGAATGAAAACATCGATGCCAATGTAGTGTAGTCGTTACTTATGAATTTGGGATATAACTCAAAATTTTTAATGTGTTCATCTTTATAATAAAATCTTGTATTTGTATATTTTTTACACGTATATCATTTACGCAAACAGGCGTGACAAATCCAGTGTTTTAATTCGTAAGGTTATGTATGCATAGATTATAGATAGTGGATAATCAAAATAATCTGATAAACGGAGACCCTATTAAATAAATGTATTTACATGTGATTAAGAATAATATTTTGTAGAATACTTGTATATGCCGATAAAGATTTTTTTTGGTCTAAATATGCCGATAAAGATAGTAACCAATGCCCACATGTAACAGAGATCTGGCATGATTGGATAATGGATACTTTGCTGAAATCTGGATACGCTGTCGTAGGACGTACAAACAACAAAGCTTTTCATTTAGACCCAACTGATTTTCACCCACTAATTGCTTGACAACTCACCAGAAAACTCTATTATTCTGCTGTTGTCCAGTGCACCGACCGCACTAGATCTTACTAAACAATATTTTCTTTTCTCTCTTCTTGTGGCTATTGGTTAAGCGTTTTGGTTTATTTCTTCATGCAGCGTATTACAGGGGAGCGATGGGTAACAAGATGATTCATCTTTCAACAGTAACGGATGCTGTAGTGTGTACTTCTGACTTAACTATTCAAATAAGGATAATCTACTTCACACTTTCTCTAAACGAATATAAGTTTGAGCCACCATAAACAGGGATTGAAGAAAGTCTGGATATGATTGAATCACTCTATTAAGATGTTATTACAAATCTCATTTCAGAAGCAAAAGAAGAGCAGTAGAAATCCCACAAATTTACAGAGGAACTAACATTTTGTGTTACACACAAACGAGGCAACCTCGCCTCAAGAGCTGCAACAGCCAGCTTGAGGAGTAGTCTGGTGTTCTGATGAGTTTTGCTTCAAGATGTTTCTTTTCACAGCAGTTGATCCTTCTTCCAAAAGACTAGGTACCTCCATTATCTGTTTTCATCACAAAACATTATCTGTTACATAAATATAAATCCCCTCTCCTCCTTTTGGATCTAAACCTATTATTAATGATCTTTTTTTACCTTCAAAGCCAGCTCTTCGAAACACTGCTCTACGTTTTGCCGAGTTCTAGCACTACACTCAAGAAACATGCACTTGAGTTCTTTCGCTAGCGCAATCCCTTCTTCTCTACTAACTCCTCTCTCAGATTCCTGTAATCAATCATAATATGTTTCATCAAAGACAACCCACCAAACGAGAAAAAAAAGTTGTTTAAATTTGGATTGCAACTCACTCTATCAACTTTGTTCCCAACAAGCATAGTAACACAATCTTGGTTAGTGGAGTAAAGCTCAATCTCCTTACTCCACACATCGACCAAGTTTGTAAATGTCTCTCTTCTCGTCACATCATAAACTGTATTCACCAATAAACATTAAATATAACGTTTACAGACAAAAGAGCTCTCTTTGTGATGATGGGGACATTACCGAGAATGATTCCTTGGGCGCCTCTGTAGTAAGAGCTCGTCAGTGTTCTAAACCGTTCCTGTCCAGCTACAAACAAGAAAACCGAGAATGTTACATTAGTTTTCTTATGAAATTAACATAAATAAACTTGTAATAATCTTTAGCATAGAATCAAGCACCTGTGTCCCAGATTGTGAGTTTGAGTCTTTTGTCTCCTACCGTCAATTGTTTGATCTTGAAATCAACACCTATTGATTAATAATTAGATTAATATCAACAGTATTGTACACGTAGGATCCGACAAAATAAACTTACACAAACAAAACCAAGACCAGACTGCATATCAAAAAGTCATTCTTCAGACAGAAGATTCTTACTAGTACTATCAAAGATATGTGTGATTATTAAATAGAGAATGTCCATCACAAAGCAGATATTATGGGAACTACTGTTTCATCAACAACACGCAAAACCAAAGAGAGAACACAAGTTTCAAGAAAACAGAATTACCGATGGTAGGAGCAAGCTCTTCAACGGCGTTGGAGATGAAGCTCACAAGCAAACTGCTTTTACCAACACCAGAATCTCCAATCAACAATATCTTAAACGACAGATCATATCCACTTTGCCCTGAAGACGACCCCATTCTCTTACAAGAAAAAAACAAGCTTTGCTTGATCTATCTCTCTCTCTCTCAGTCCGATACTTTCTCGATCTGTAATTGCAGAAAAAGAAAGAAAGGCGATTCCTTTTAATTTAAAAATAAAAATATGAATCTATTTAGCTGTCTGTAGTGCTAATGATGATGATTATAGATGATGCTTATCGTTGATGATTACGTCTATGTTTCAGTTTTATAAGTACAAAAAATTTAAACTTTATTGCCCGTCCGTCTATGACGCAAACCGAATTAAATAAAAAAATAAGAAAATTAATTGGAAGATTTTATTCTTTGCGGAGAAGATGGAACACGCCTGAGACAGTAACGTTCCTTTGGTTCTTTTCTTTGCTTCCTCTCCCCGACACTTTGCTTCTTAACCCTAACGTCTTCCACTTGTTGTTTAATGGGCTATTTCGTTACTGGGCCGCCGTTTTTAAAATGGGCTTTGATTTTTTTATTTTAGTATCTTATTAAAATATTTAAAACAGAGGTCTTTTAGCTGTACCGGCTCTGGCGCCACCAAACCGTCGTCTCTCTTTCTCCTCTTCAACTCCGTTTCATCGACGGCGAAGAAAAAGCAATTCTCGATTTATTTTAGGATTCGCCATGGCCGTACATAACGGAATGGATCTGCTGAGCGAAAGAGCTCTGCTGATGAGGCAGTCTCTTCAAAAGAGTCAAACCATCACTGACAACGTCGTCTCCATCCTCGGCTCCTTCGACAGCCGTCTCTCCGCTCTCGAATCCGCCATGCGTCCCACTCAGGTCCTCGATCTCCGATTTCAAATCTCTCTCTCTCTCTCTCTCTAACGAACTTTCCGCTTGACTTGATCGGACTTCTTTCGTTGACTGTGTGATGCAGATTAGAACGCACGCTATAAGGAAAGCTCACGAGAACATCGATAAGACTCTCAAAGCTGCCGAGGCTATTCTCTCGCAGTTCCATCTTCTCCGTCAGGTTTGTTTTTCAATTCATTGTGTTAAGGAATCGCTCGATTAGGATCGAACGATAGATGAATCTTGAGAGTTTGATTAGAGATTGGATTTGTGTTTCTAGGCAGAGTCTAAAGTACTCAAGGGACCACATGAGGACCTGGAGAGTTATCTTGAGGCGATTGCTCAGCTCAGGAAAATCATTCGTTATTTTAGCAGTAACAAGAGCTTTAAGAGTAGTGATGGAGTCCTTAACCATGCTAATAGCTTGCTTGCTAAAGCACAGTCTAAGCTCGAAGATGAGTTTAAACAATTGCTAGCTTCTTACAGGTTTGTGCTTCGTCGTCTTTCAAACTTTATGCATGCTATAACCATGATTCCTCCTAACCAGTTATAGAACATTTATAGTTTGTGGAATTTTTGCTATTTTTAAAATGACATTTTATTTCCTAGATTATCGGAGCTATCAAAAATAATAGCACTCGTCAATATATAGGTTCCTTATGGTACTGGTTATGTGACTGAATAGTTGGAGTATATAAGTGTCTTTTTTAAAATCACCTGTACTCGTCTTGTCCTCATTCCCCTTTTTGTGAATTATCTTTGGTATGTAATCAGTAAAGCTGTGGAGCCTGATCGCCTTTTTGATGGCCTTCCGAACTCGCTGAGACCATCTGCAGATGGCGATGGTAGTGGGAAATCTCCAATGCCTCACGGAGGACACCACGACGATGACTCAGAAGTTGCTGCTTATACGCTTCCGGTTCTGATTCCATCGAGGGTGTTGCCACTTTTGCATGATTTGGCTCAGCAAATGGTTCAGGCTGGCCACCAGCAACTCTTACTACAGATTTACAAGTGAGCTTATTCTTGGCCATTCGTCCCCTTATATTGTAAACTGCATATGGAAGATACATTTTTGTGTTTTGAAATTGTTATTTAATATACTTTGGGATCAATCTTTTGTGTGTTTGTTCAGAGAAACACGTTCTTTTGTCTTGGAAGAAAGCTTGACGAAATTGGGAGTTGAAAAGCTTAGCAAAGAGGATGTTCAGAGGATGCAGTGGGAAGTTCTGGAGGCCAAAATTGGAAACTGGATTCATTTCATGCGCATTGCTGTAAGAAACGCTGTTTAAGATTTGCAATATTTTTAGCATGTTATGTTGGCTCCTAACTCAAAGTCACTTTCAACAGGTTAAACTACTGTTTGCTGGCGAAAGGCAAGTATGTGACCAGATATTCCAAGGCTTCGATTCTCTTAGTGATCGGTGTTTTGCAGAAGTTACAGTGAGCAGTGTCTCAATGCTACTTAGCTTTGGGGATGCTATAGTTAGGAGCAAGAGATCTCCGGAAAAGTTGTTTGTACTCTTAGACATGTATGAGATTATGCGGGAGCTTCACACAGAGGTAATATTTTCTGATTTTTATTCTAGTTTTCTGTTTTGTGAGATTTGCTACATGCCAATGGATAACATTAGATAGCGCTGCAATCTCACGAAGTTTGTGTTAATCGACAGATTGAGACAATTTTCAAAGGTAAAGCATGCCTTGAAATTAGAGATTCTGCTATGGGGTTGACAAAGCGGTTGGCGCAGACTGCTCAGGAAACATTTGGTGATTTCGAAGAAGCTGTTGAAAAAGATGCTACGAAGACTGCTGTTCAAGATGGGACTGTCCACCCACTAACAAGCTATGTCATCAATTACGTCAAGTTCTTATTCGAGTAAGAACCTATTTCTACTTGCCTCTTTCCATGCTTGTATTGATGATTCATTGATGATCTTTGGTGGCAGCTACCAAGCGACGTTGAAGCAACTTTTCTTGGAATTTGGAAATGGAGATGACTCAAACTCGCAGCTAGCATCCGTAACAATGCGGATAATGCAGGCACTTCAAAACAATTTAGACGGGAAGTCGAAACAGTACAGAGATCCTGCATTGACTCACTTGTTCCTGATGAACAACATTCATTATATGGTTAGATCTGTGCGAAGGTGAGTTCAGTTGAGTTTAAAGGCTGGTCTGAATTTATAGATAAAAGAGCATTCGATTGATATCATAAATGGTTACAGGTCAGAAGCCAAGGATTTGTTAGGCGATGATTGGGTTCAAAGGCATAGGCGTATCGTTCAACAACATGCAAACCTATACAAAAGGACTGCTTGGACAAAGGTTCGAATCTATTTGTTAACAAAGAAAATGAAAGTAAAAAGCCAAGGTATGAATGTAACTGATATAATTTTTTGTAGATATTACAAACGTCTTCGGCGCAAGGGCTGACCTCATCCGGAGGTGGAAGTTTAGAGGGAGGAAACAGCAGCGGAGTTTCAAGAGGATTATTGAAAGAGAGGTAAAAAAGTCTACAACTACAAAAGTGAACTGTTTATATATTAATTATCAGAAAAGTAATGTTTATATATTTGATAATGATGAACTGAGAAAAAATGGAACAGGTTCAAGATGTTCAATATGCAATTTGATGAGTTGCATCAGAGACAATCACAATGGACAGTTCCAGACACAGAGCTAAGAGAGTCACTAAGACTTGCTGTTGCTGAAGTATTATTGCCTGCTTACAGATCATTCCTCAAACGCTTTGGGTAAATACTATTCTTGTCTCTTACCTGCAAAAGTTCATATAGTTTTTTTTTTAATCAAAATAACCTTTAATCCGATGATTCGTTGTAGGCCTCTGGTTGAGAATGGGAAGAATCCGCAGAAATACATAAAATACACAGCTGAAGATCTTGAGAGATTGTTGGGTGAGCTATTTGAAGGTAAGTCTATGAATGAACCACGACGGTGAAACACAAACAACCAAAGCTAATTGTTGTAAAGTTAAATTCTTTCAAACTCTTTTTTCTTGGATCTTATTCGTTGCCATTGTATATGGAGCGTGTTCACTTTTCCTGTTTGATTGTATTCTTTTTAGTTACTGATAAGTGTGTAAATTCCTTTGGAAAGAGAGTTGTTTCTCTTTTGTTTACGTTCACGTTTTTGATGTAGTCATACGGCCTAATAAGTCTAAAGCACTCTGATATGAGATCTCTTTGGTGTGAAAGATTTCATCACAGATTTAGAACTATTAATATCTTTTATATTAAAAAGAGTCATGACTTTTCATTTATATGATAATTTTTTATCATATAATTTTTTATCTTTGGTGTGAATAATTTTTTATTCAACTATATATCATAATTTTTTATTCAACTGAGAGTTTTAGTTGATTTGTATTAAAATGATAAATTCAATGTTATCGAAACATGAATTTTAAAAACTCATTTAAAATCTACTGTTATTGAACTTAACATTTCGTAAAGTACTTTGAAATTTAATATTATTAAAAATATTTGAAGTTGTTGAGTTTTAAAGTTATTAGGTGATTTTAAGATGTTTGAGTAGAGTTTTTTAGTTAAAAAAATTGAAACACAAATCTCATGGTTTTATGTGATATTCTAGAGTGGTTTAATAAAAATCACATATATATCTGCAACTTATTGAAATCATCTAAAACTCCATTAAAAATCAAATCATTTCAAATGTTTATTTGAATACACCTCTCCCCCTAAATGGACTATTAATAGAAATCTTAAGTTTAAATATTTTTATTATTTATTCAACTATACATTCTTTTTATTTTAAGCTAATAAAAAAGTTAATTAAAATCAATAACTTCTCATTATTTTAGAGATTTCATAAATATGAGTAACAATATATTGAATATTTGAATTATTTTAATTATATTTAATATATATATAACATTTTCAAAAACTCTGTTTAAAATATGTTAACAAGAAATTAATTTTTAAAAATTATATGTAAATATTTGAACTAATTTTCTAATTAGTTTTGAATTATTATTTTACCCTAATATATTCAATTATCGTTTATAAAATGAAAAATAAATATTTTATCTTACTTTTATCAATTATTTAATCAAATTCAAGCGCATTAAAAGAAGATTATTATGTTGATCTAAATATTTTAACAGTATATTAATTTAAAAAAAATAGTTTCAATAATTTCTTAATTAGAAATGAAATATAATTATGCATTAATATATATAGAGAGTTATTATTTATATAATTTAAAATAAAAATTCTAACATAATTTTATCTATTTTATATTCATAATCAATCATGTTAAAATAACATTATTATATTGAACTACATATGATAAAATTATATTATATTGATAGCTAATAAATTTTATTTTCATACATATAAAATATTAACATATCTTAGATTTTTGTATATACAATAATACATTATGTAAAATGTATAAACACAAAAAAATATTACAAAAATGAAATGCAGTTTTTAAAGGGCGAATAAAAATTTAATATAAATTAAATACAAAATAATTATTAAAATCATGTTTTTATGCATATTAATTTGTTTAATAATTAATATAAATACAATAAAATAAATATATAATAAGAAGAAACAAATACATGTGATGATTTTAAGTAATTGATTATTTACAACATGTAACTATAAATTATTATATTTGAAATATAAACATTTAAATATATGATTAATATTAAATAATAATCGAAAACAAATATATATACATATAAAATTGAAAATAATATCCACGTGGTTGTGCGGGTCGAAATCTAGTGACATATTGAAATAGTATATTGGATGAAAGACAAAGGTGAATTTGAGATGTTATAAGTTGATTAATAACAAAAATCAAATTTAATACAAAAGAAACCAAATCATTTCTTAAACAAATATGAAACCGACCACAACCTTGTTCTTGAACCAGACAAGACACTAGAGCTCTGTCGACATGCATACCTCAGCGAGAAAAAGAAAGAACGAAATAAAGAAATATGTTTAATTAGTAAAATAATTGGTGATGAGATGGGTTAGTTGTTTAATCACATGTTTGGTAATGGCATATTCCTTTAAGAAGATCCAAATTCTCCCAGCATCTTTACATGGACTTGCTCATTTCCATCA
The DNA here is from genome assembly GCA_900406325.1 of Erucastrum elatum. Taxonomy (NCBI): domain Eukaryota; kingdom Viridiplantae; phylum Streptophyta; class Magnoliopsida; order Brassicales; family Brassicaceae; genus Erucastrum; species Erucastrum elatum. Next base: position 117 of record OVBX01001981.1, on the reverse strand, counting down.
CCTCCTTCCACTTTTCCAAAAATAATAATAAACATAATAATTTGATTTATTTCGGTGTCATCTTTACACCAATGACAATTCTTACTTTTATTCCCCTTTACACCAATGATATATATA
>OVBX01001980.1:0-22533 GCA_900406325.1 Erucastrum elatum | reverse complement strand
CTTTGCTTTGATTTGTGAATTTTCATGCAGTAAACCATTGGGGACCTCACAAGCTCTCCTAGCTACAAATATTTGAAGCAATTTAAAAGCTTATGACAATGTACCTTTGGTGACTGAGTATTAGCAGCCTAGTACTTTCGATACCACTATCTTGAATCGCTTGGATGTTTCCTTTAAACAATAAGAAATAATGTAAGATTGTAACAATGCATAAGCAAGTAAGAAAACCTGTGAAAAAGAGCTAAAGCTACAATTTTATTCCTTGTTAAGTATTCCTTCAGCATTTGAAGATAAATCAAACACTTATGAGGAGGGTACTTATAAGGGTACGTACTACACAATAACTCAAACCAAATGATAATATAAACTTAGCTATATCCAGATTGTAATAGAAAANAATCCATATCTGATTGACAGCTAGGGAAGATTTTGAGTCATTTTGTTTCCATGTCACAAGCAACTTCCTTTTGGCCCTGGTGGGAAAGAGAAGCTCGCCTTGTACATAGTAAAGCCAAAGTTAAAAGAGACTTGACCCCACAATTTTCATACTATATATCTGTTTCCCCTGTACTATTTAGGGATCTTACACACGGTCAGGATGGTGTCCTTCTAGTACTGATTCTTATTTCTTACCGTGATTGTGTTGTGTCAGCAAAGACATCCCAATACTTCCCTATAGAGATTTCAAATTGCATGCAATAAGGAAGATTTGGTGACTAAAGCAAATAAATTAAAAATAAGGGAAAGAAGAATGAACACTTACCTCAGGTAAGTCACTTTCATAAAGATTTTCCCTAATTTAGAAGAAATGCTTAGGATGGCTACAAATGTAATTCATACATACATATAGAAATTATGTGTACAAGTTGCTCTCTCAGACATGAGAGCATCAAAAGAAGCCATATGTAATGTAACAGAGGAGAAAACTCTAACTGACATCATATCTCAAAGTGTTTACAACTATAGTTTTCTGCAACTTATTTCCATCTTAGTAACTTGGCAACAAACAAAATGACTATTGATGGACAAAAGTACCTGCAAAAACATAGCCTGAGACACTAAAAGTATCTGAATTTGTGACAGCAAGAAACAGAAATGAAAACGAAATGATGTTGTATGACATGACAGAAGCAGAGCAAATGCTGCTAACCAAACTACTCGAGATGTAACAGCCAGAAGAGTAACAAATATGTTTAATTACATCCGAAACAACACCTACTCTAATACATCACAGATTGTATATTAAGATTGTCATGTATTGCTTGCTTGAGGTTGATGATAAAGTAAACCTGATTTTTTATTAAGCTTTGCTCAAACTATGAACCACGTGGAACATAACTGAACAAGAAACCATAAGCTTATTAAGAAGATAAGTAACACAGCATCATCATTATCTTTTAGTATTGTTCGTTCTCAACTTTTTCCTTCTATTAACGAAAAGGTTTTTGCTATCTCAAATGGCGAAAACCGTTTTTCGCTATACAAAAATCATTTGATCCTTTTAGTAAAGAGCTTTTGATTATACTTTAAGAGCAAACTTTGCAGCTCTTTCTGCAGTATCCATGGTCAGTCTCTGAACCCACCATGTAGGTTGGATTCTTCTCGCATTCCCCTGCCTTTGCCCATTTAGGGCAGCTCTCATTCTCGTCCACACACCCAGACGTCCTGTCAACCCGTCTGTCGAAGGACTTAACGTGAATCCATCTGGTCGCTGACCATTTCTCCCCTTCAACCACTGGACAGCTTCCATGTAAGCTGCTTGGATCAGTACTTGCATTGAGATGAAGATTGAAGAAGAGCAACGCGTCCCCTTTCATTGGTTTCACCGCATAACCTTCCTTGGCACATTCGGTCCAGCTATCGTCTTTTGGTTGATTTGTTGCGCCCTTTTAAAGAAGTTTGTTGATCAAACTCTAATGAAATGAAATCAAATTTATATTTTGTCATTACCTTCCACATGGGGAAGACTGTCTCTCCTCCTTTTACGACGTTGGACAAGTACATCAATACAGTGGCGATCCTGTGACCACCGAGCTGTAGGTTTACCTCGTCATGGAAATAATCAAAATGCGGTTCGTATTTTTGGCCATTTTCATAATGCAGTATTTGCATTGATTCTCCATTTTCTGATTGACAAACAAAAGACAAGAAGAAAGAGATGAATAGCTTCTTCCTACTTAAAGAACAAGTAAGAAACCAAACTAGAAAGCTATGGAAAATACCCTCAGGGAGAAAGGTCCATGCGGCAAGTCTTGACTCGACATTAGCTACAATTTCATCCTGCACACAGACACAAGACCATACCATATTCAAGTCTTCAATCTTTAGGATCAACAATGAGTGAATCACATAAAACCCTTAAGAGTATCCTGATTTATATTCAAGATACATTCTGTCTAACTGGAGCCACATAGAAACCTTAGGATTGCTATACGATCATTCTCCCGTAAATTGACATAATAAAAACACTCAAATCAAATCAGATGTGTAACAGGTCGTTTAAAAGCTTCACAATAGACAAGACATGTTCTCAAGTGAAGCTGCTGACCTGTTTTTTGGAAAGGAACATTCCAGAGCTTGTACGCACTTCACTCTCTACGCTCTCGCCTGAATCATTATCCGCCACCATCGACTTCTCAAGCTTCCCTTTCGCCTAAAACACACACACAAACAAAAGTTTCTCAGTTTCAGACACAAACTCCCACAAACACGAAAACTTACAAAACAAATCTAAAAAGATGTTTTTTTTCACTCTTACCAATTTGATAAAATGATCACATTCCTCATCTGATAGAAACCCTTTGTATAAAAACACCCTATAGAAACCAAAGTCACAAACTTTATCATCAAAGTTCACATTTTTATTCTCTAAGGAAAAAAAAAAAAANAAAAAAAAAAAAACAAACCGAGGAGTCCAAGAGAGCTGAGTGACACGAGTTGGATCAAAGACAAGAGAGGAAGCACTCGTCTTCTGCTTTATCACAGACCCATCTCTGCCCTCAACAAAAAGAACCAAACTTTATCAGTCAACGAGTTTCGAAAGAACACGATCGAATCACCATCAGAGAGAGGAGCTAAACCTGTTACTCCATCGAGGGAGGAAACGTATCGAGGCGGATGAAACTCGAGGGAGGATGAGGATAAGACAGAAGAGAGAAAATGCGAAAATGCTCCTCCGAAAATAATCCATCTGTAGAATTTTCCTGAGGAAGACGAGAGACTTTTCTGCCGGAAGATCAACGTAATGAATTGTATTCTTCTCAAGAATTTTGTTGTTCTCAATTTGTCTCCTATAGTTTTGTGATTGAATGATTTAGTCCTTTTCTATAAGAGTATTAATAATGACGGTAAATAACGCGCCCACTGTATTTGTTTTTTTCTGCCTCTTGTTTTTAATTTATTTTGGTAGATTCTTCAACTCTCTTTTACCAGACAGCATTTAATTTTTTGTTGTTGACAAACCATTAAAGCATTCTTATTCGTACTACTACTAGACAAGAATCTATCAACAATTATTACTGTTTTTTTTAATCAACAATTAATTTAACAAAATTAATATTCTATGTGTTTTTATTTAATTAACATTTAAAATTGATGCACAATCAAAAACATTTCAGTTTTTTTTTTGCAATTTATTTTGATTACATAATTTATCATCAAATAATATTTATTTAATCAATAAAATACATTATTACTTAATTAGCCATAAATATCTGATAAAATATCATTTCTAACATAAACCAAAGAGAAACTAACTAGCTATTTATTTATTTATTTTAATTTATATACCTTAGTTCTAAGAGATTAAATATAAATATAACTATCTTAAGAAATCAATTATAAATTTTTGAAGGGAAGACGATCTATTTCCCCACGAAAAGTATCATATAGCACCAGATGTCTATCAATGTATTACATCATGCTATTTTTTCCCGAAATAAAAGTTTGAAACCTATTTCGCCAAGAATATAAAGTTCTATTAGAATTTCTCCACAGTTTTAAAGATCGAAATCTAAAACTCCATAAAATCGATTTATGGTGGTTTAGGGTTCTAAACCCCCTACTCAAACCACTTGACATTTTCTTCTCAAAACTTCAATTGCAAACCAAATTTCATTTAAGTTTCTTAATGAAAATAGCACATATATGTTTGGTAAGGTACTTTTTGGTTTTGATTTAGTTTCTATCGGTTTATTGTATGAGATTCAAGATTTTAAATTCGGTTTTCAGAAATTGTGAGTAAACCAAATAAAGTGGGAAAATAGGTTTCAAACTTTTATTTCGGCGAAAAATAGCACGGGATCATACTTTGGTGGACATCTGGTGCTATATAATATCTTTTTATTTTATATATATATATAAATATTTAAAATAAATAATTAATTTATTTTATTTACTAATTTCAAAAATTATGTTTATATCGAATATGTTATCTAAAAAAAATAAATTTACAATTAAATATTTATTTTTAAAAATAATGTTTCGCATTTAAAATATAACTTATTTTATATAATTGATTTATTTTATATAATTAATTTAATAAAATTATATTTAAAATATAATTTAATTTATATAATTGATTTATTTTATATAATTAATTTAATAAAACTATATTTAAAATATAATTTAATTTTAAAATATAATTTATATATAATATAATTTATATAAATATTTATATTTTATATTAATAATTTATATAATATAATTTATATAATTAATATAAAATATAATTTATATAATTAATTTAATTTATATAATTAAATTATATTTTAAATGTGAAATAATATTTTTAACAAAAATATTTATATTGTAAATTTATTTTAGAAATAAAAAAAATTCTGGATATAGAAATAATTTTATGATATTATTAAATGAACTAATTATATATTTTTCTTAAATTTATAAATTAAAAATACAAAACTTCATATGAGAGCATTTGCTAGAGAGCATTTGGAGAGCATTGGCATTTAGTAAATGCTCTTCTAAATGATTTTCTAACAAATGTTGATTGGATAATGTAGAACATAATGCTAATGCTAATGCACTACCAATCAAGGCGTAAGCCGCTCAACACAAAATTCATCAAGTTCTAATTAATTAAAAAAATACTACTTTAAGCCCACTAAGGGCCTGTAACTATTATGGGTAGGACTTATCGCTTGAGCCCATTTACGGCTTCGTGTCTTGTACACTACGTATGTAAGCCCTAAGAGCAAGTGCACTAGGAGATGTAATGAGGTTCATGGCACAGGTTCCTAAGTCCAAACTGATTAAAAAAAAACAAAAAATAGCTTTAATTGGTTGAACCGATCCTTACTGATGAACTCGTATGAAACGGTTCAAACCACGTGTCCATCACCCACTGCCTTCTTCTTTCTTCACAAACATCGTCTCTCACAGTTCTTCTTCTCCTCTCTCCTCGGAGCTCCGTCGTCTATCTCCTCCCGCCGTTCAGATCTCAATCCGAACCCAAACCAAGAGCTGAACGAACAGAGAGAGAAGCGGAGAAGACGAAAATGGCAGGCGGAAGCGGCGGCGGCAGAACATCAGGAGCATCGGCGGATCTTCACTCCGCAGAGAGATCCGGTGATTTAGCAGCAGTTCGACGAATCATCGGCTCTAATCCTCTGGCCGTCAATTCTAGGGATAAATATTCTCGGACTCCGTATCCTTTTTCTTCGTCTTCAGTTTTATCATTGTGGATCATGGAACTTATCTTCTCCGAGTCGTATTTTGCTGATTGTTCTTCGCTATGGCTTTAGTTAGGGCCCGAGATTCTTACTTGTTGAAACATTGGCTCAGTCTATATCGCAGGTCACTGTATTGTATGATTCATTGATTTTGCTGTGTACTAGCTTTTCTTGAATCTCGATGCTTCACGTTTGCTTTGCTTGTCAAGACTTCAGAATAGCTAAGAGAAAGGTTATATAGCCTTAGTTAGTGCTCATCTCGAGCTTCTTGGTCACTGCATTGTATATAGCCTTCATGTTTTGATTTGGTTGTTAAGGGAATGGTTATGTTTTGAAATTCATAGATTCTAGCTAAGAGCCAAGGATATATTCGTTATACTGTATATGTTTCGTTGTCTTTAATTTTGTTCTCTCGTGGAGCAATAGATTACACTTAGCACTTAGCACCAAAAGCTCTCACCTTTTTTGCTTTTCCTTTATATTCTCATTTGTTTATATGTTATTTAGGATACTGTAAGATGATTGATCAAGTAAGCTTTTGGTGTCTGTTTTTGAAAGCAACTTTTTTGATCTGATTAAAAGGGATTACGTTATATAATGCACAGATTGTTGCAAGGATCCTAAAAGCTGTTGCTATCAAGCATCCTAAAGATGCTGATGTTGCTGCAGCTGTTGTTATCTCTAAGATTGTTCCCAAGTTTTGCCCTGATGATCATTATTCCCAACCTGAGAGCAAAAAGAGAAGGAGGTCCCAGAAACAACAAAGGTTCTTGTTCTTTTTACATATTAGAAGTTTTGAGTTACTTGTTTATGAAAATGGCTGTTGTAAATGCAGTAGAGTGTGATATGCCAAACGGTGCGTTGACTGGTTCTTTTGAGACGGGTGCCTCTTCTTCTTCAGGGACTATCTCTATTGCTCTTGATGGTGAACATTGAACAAAGGCGGCCCCAGTTACTACTGAGTTGCTTCATACTGGTGATCTTGATATTCAGAGCAAATCAGTGATTGGGTTGAGCAGATCGGATGAGTCTAGAGTGGTTTCTTCAGCTCCCCCCTGCTTCTATTCTTTTGCGGTCTTTCCTCTCTATCATCTTAACTTGTTTCCTTTTGTTTCATTAGCAACTTATCAACTTATGTATTTTGGTTTGTAAAACTTGAATGGTTTTCTATGTGAACTTTTATGCTAAGTTAAAAAATTTCGAACTTAATTCCTTTGTTGAATGCATTGACTAATCATCGAACAAAATGTTTATATGAATTGAATTTAATTTAAGAAACAACATAAAGTTTTAAAACATAGTTTTTCTACATCTGAAAACACAAACCAAAATATTAAAACATATCTCGAAAGCCAAAACTTAAACTCGAGAACTCTAACATTGCTTTTCTACATCTGAAAACACAAACCAAAATATTATGACATATCTCGAAAGCCAAAAATTAAAGTCGAAAATATTTTCTACATTTGAAAACAGAAACCAAAATATTATGTAATCTACTCTTAATGTATTGAACAAAATGTTTTCATCAAATTTATAATATATTTTAATATTGTATTCATGTATTCTGAATAATTTTTAATTTCAAAAAAAATAATAAATATTATTATTTTATTCATATGAACTCCTTCTTCGGGTTCACTAATGCAAGAAACAACAAATTCGGGTTCATAACTGTTCATGGATCCACAAAAATATATTAAAAAAATTTGGTGAACCCCAACAAGGGGTTCACCAATGCTGATGCTCTAACATCTTTCTTATTACGAGGGCATTGACTCCTCTCAATATACAACTTGAGGGCTTTCACAAACCCTAGCAGTCCCTGTCCGATTTGCAAAGGAGAAGGATGAAGGTTGTCGCTGCTTTTCTCCTTGCGAAACTCGGGGGAAACGAGAGCCCAACCAAAGATGATTTGAAGAACATCTTCGAGTCCGTTGGTGCTGAGTTCGACGAGGTGAAGACAGATCTGTTATTCTCTCTCGTGAAGGATCACGACTTGACGGAGCTGATCGCAGCTGGGAGGGAGAAGATGGCAGCACTCTCATCTGGTGGGCCAGCTGTTGCTATGGTGGCTGGAGCTGGAGGAAACGCTCCTTCCGCGGCGGCTGAGCCTGTGGCTGAATCCAAGAAGGTTGAGGAAGAGAAAGAGGAATCAGACGATGGTGAAGGCATGATGAGTCTCTTCGACTGATTGAGTTTGTGATCTGATCTTTATATGTTTAAAGTGATTAGTCGCTTAGTGTTGTTGTCGGATTTTATTGTTGGATCGTTGATGCTATCGCTACCTTTAAGAATTATTCAGTGTTTAACACCTTTAAATCTATCTTTCATATGGCCAAGAAACACGTTCGAGCATATATTCTCTATGTGTAGTATGTGACGTGAGAAGTTGGTTTGAGTTTACATATCGATGTTTTATACGCTTAACAAATAAATGATTGACCAAAGATCTGTAAATTGAGTATTTGACAACCAGACATCTAAATTTTCTGGATGTTTACCTTGTTATTATACATGATCATTCTGATGAGGACTGTCATCTTAATCAGTCACGTATTCGATTTTGAAAGTTGCACTTGAATAAATCAACATGTATGTTACAAGTCCTTGATACGGACAATGGTTTCATGTAGTTTGTGTGATAGAACCTCTCAATCTTTTTAGGAAGTTATGAAACAACCACTAATTGACCAGTTTCTTCCTCACTACTACTTTTATCGCACTAATCTCAAAATTGTGAGAGTTATGCTCTAGTTTGAAGCTCTCTCATTTGAAGGTATCATGGAAAGGCTCAAGATATTTACAATTTGTCTATTTTATGTACTGGTTTAGTCTGGTTCGAATACTAAAATTGACTCCAATGTATTTTGTTTAAGCTAGAAAAGATTTGATAATTTAATTAGTTTATGAATAAATTTTTGATCCGGTCTCGGTTAAAAGTAAAACATACGTCTTTGGTAATGTCTGAATTATCAAGTCACCATTAATCTACATACCCCCACTATTTCAGAATCCAGAGAGTTCGTTTTAATCTTTGATCATGATATCATTCAACTGACATCACCCCAAAGAAAAAAGCATCCTAAGAATGCTGCTCTAAGCACACCCGTATATAATAACAAGAAGTATACGACATCAACAAGACGACACAGATTCATATCCATTTATGCTATTAACATTTTGACAATGGTGTTGTTTGATTATTTAGATTATCAGCGTAAATCAATTTTCAAGTATTTAAGTAATTACTCTTACGGCAAATAATTTATATTCTCTTATTGTAATTTCGTGAATATATTATAGTCCGCATATGGTGGTGTGGTGATTGATTAGTGTTTCAAGATGTAATTTCAGATGGATCGGTTTAGGGTAAGATCCGCCCAATGTAAATAGATTATTTTTATGAAATTAAAATTTATTGATCTTTCTAAAGAATAATGGTCAGTATGTAATTTTTTGTTTGTTGAGAACATCAGTCATTGTGTAAAAAATATCATCCTATCCATTCAAAAACTGTATGAATAATGGACTAATGAGGCATGGAGCATACATAATGGTGATTTTTCAACAAATTTCTTTTAAAAATATTATTAAATATTATTTAAGTCTCTTAAAACTTGAAAGACCTTTTCATTTCTATTTTCAAATACTTTCCAAATGAAAGAAACTTCATGGAAGACAACTTGTAAACGTTTTCTTCATAAAGTGACAAAGAAGCTCAACTTGTAGAAGAAGTTGTATTAATTTACCACAGTTGACTAGACTATACAAACAAAGCAACAGAATAATGATTTCGTTAAGAAAAAAAAAATGATTTGTGACTCATATTGACTGAATTTTTGTGTCTTAAAAATCTTTAAGTGGCTCCTCGCATGATGCCAAGAGCCTCTATAAACAATTAATTTTCTACACCCTTTACCTAATCCTAGAAACTAAGATCGTAGACGACAAACCCTAGTGCCGTTGTTTATTGTAATAAACCCTAAAAGTATATTATAACTAATTACCAAACAAAATAATCGTAACTATTCCACAACATAATAATATCTTAAACATATATGGTCAGTTTCCTTTAAATTAATCAGAGGTTTCGTGCAGCCTTCCTCGCAACCTAGAGAGTATTATAAGTAGAACGCAGTGGAGCAATGAAACCAGATCAGAGCACACTTGCCAAGTCTCAAAGACACACTACAACTGTATCTTGCAACACAAGCAACATAATTTCTTGATACACAAGAAACCAAGAAGATGTTTGAAACCGGAGCAATATGGGGAATAACCGGCACGACCGTGACGAGCTTTATGTTCATTTGGGCTATGTACTCGCAATACGTCCCTCGCCACCTCCGAGTCACCGTGGAGAAATACGGCTACAAGATGATCGGGTGGGTTTCTCTTTACGTCCACATCAAGTTCACAGAGTACACAGACGAAGGCCTCAAGAGAAGCGAGAACTATGACGCCATACGCAACTATCTATCCACCAACTCAGCTGCTCGTGCGCAGAGGCTAAAGGCTAACGAGTCCAAGAACAGCAAGTCCTTGGTGCTAAGCATGGACGACCACGAGGAAGTTGAAGACGTGTTCGAAGGTGTGAAAGTGAAGTGGCATTCCAACGTGAAAGAGATTCAGACGCAGTCTAGTTATGGTCGAAGCAGCACGGGTGAGAGAAGGTTCTTCACGCTTACTTTCCATAGGAGACATAGAGGGATGATCATTGAGACATATGTTAATCATGTGATAAAAGAAGGGAAAGCTATAGGGTTGATGAATAGAGAGAGGAAGCTTTACACTAACAACTCAAGCTCAGAGTGGTATCCTTGGAGGTCAGGGAAGTGGAGCAATGTTCCTTTCCATCATCCCGCGACGTTCCAGACTTTGGCTATGGATCCTGAGAAGAAAGAAAGGATCAAGAAGGATCTGATAAAGTTCAGCAAAGGGAAAGATTATTACAAGAAGGTTGGGAAGCCTTGGAAGAGAGGCTACCTCTTGTTTGGTCCCCCCGGGACAGGGAAGTCGACCATGATATCCGCGATAGCGAACTTCTTGGACTATGATGTTTATGATCTTGAGCTAACCACCGTGAAGGACAATTCAGAGCTGAAGAAGCTGTTGCTTGATACAAAAGGTAAGTCTATCATTGTGATTGAAGATATTGATTGTTCTCTCGATCTTACGGGGCAGAGAAAGACGAAAAAGGAGGAAGATGAGGAAGACGATGAGGAGAAGAAGAAGGAAGCTGAGAAGAAGGAGAAGAAGGAAGCTGAGAAACTTAGTAAAGTGACACTCTCAGGGCTGTTGAACTCCATTGATGGGTTATGGTCAGCTTGTAGTGATGAGAAGATTATAATATTCACAACTAACTTTGTTGATAAGCTTGATCCAGCTTTGATAAGGAGAGGGAGAATGGACAACCATATTGAGATGTCTTATTGCAAGTTTGAAGCGTTTAAGGTGTTGGCTAAGAACTACTTGGAGATTGAGTCACATGATTTGTATGGGGAGATTGAGAGGTTGCTCGAGGAATTTGACATGTCTCCTGCTGATGTTGCGGAGACTTTGATGCCGAAGTCTGATGAAGAAGATGCGGACGTTTGCATCAAGCGTTTGGTCAAGACTGTGGAGGAAGAGAAGGAGAAGGCAAAGAACTTGGCTGAGGAAGAAGAGAAGAGTAAAGCAGAGAAAGAAGAGAAGAGGAAGAAGAAGAAAGCAGAGGAAGAAGAGAAGAAGAAGATAGAGGAGGAAGAGAAGAAGAAAAAGACAGAGGAAGAAGAGAAGAAGGAGAAAGAAAAGAAAGTGAAGGGCTCGGAGGAAAACGGCGACGTTTCCGTAAATGGTATCAAGTAAAAGGACATTGGGAGTAGGTTGAACATTGGGTGAATATCTTTCCCAGAAAAGGGTGTACTTTGGCAGTGTCTTATATTGTGTCGCTACACAAATTGAAACCAACCTAATAAATATTGTTAACACAAAATGACACAAGCATTGTGTATTAAAAAAATCAATATTCTATAAAAGTTTCATCTCTTTTTTTTTTTGTCAAAAAAAGTTTCATCTCTTATGTTCAAAGAAAAAAAATAAAAAAAGAATCCCAAAAACAATTATTAATTTTCCATTTTATTGAGTATATAATTGTATTTCTAAGTTTCTGATTTGCTTCCAAATAATTTCTTTCTTTTTATTAGATTTACTATGTGTTTTGTCCGCACATGCGGGCCTAAACATTTTATAATTACCTATTAATAAATTCATTACTAATTAAAAGAATATAATGATAAATTATTATTTATGTTTTCCTTTGAATTTTTTATTATAATTTTTATTAAATTTTTATATAAAGTATAATCAGTATTAATAAATAAATTCTGGAAATTACTTAATATTATCTTTTCAATTATATAAGATTAAGTATTTTACTTAACAAATATTTAGTTATGTATTTTTAGTATTTTTTTGCTTTTTATTAAAATATAGTACCGCATAACAACACAATCTATATAAGAATTTTTTAAAATATTTTGGATAAATCTTACTATTAATAATTCAGTCAATTATCTGATCAAAATAATTTAAAAAAAATTTCTTTTGACTAATTTATATATTTTATTCATTAAGAGTATAAACGATATTAACCGGTCTAACTTTTAACGTGAGAGTTCGATTGCAAAAAATCACTTCGTAAATAATAATATAGATTTTTACCATTAAAACTGAATATTAACATTTTTGAGAACTAAATCTACTTTTTCTTTTTGAATACTAATATTTTGACAATTATAGACAAGTTGAGTACTAGATATGACTATGAGTCACCAAGCCCTGGTATGATTTACCTTACCTTTCTTAACCTACCTAACCACTAAAGACCAAAAAGATCTTCAGAGTTAAAATTTGCTACATAGCATGATATAAGAAGTAGTGAAAGCAGATCAGAGTCTCACAAAGAGAGATAAACAAACACAAAAATATGATTCAGACAGGAGCTCTTTGGTTTTGTCGGCATGATAATGCCAAACCTTATGTTCTGATGGGCTCTCTACAAACAATTCGTTCCTGACGAACTTCAACACTACGTGGAGAAGTAGTTTTTATCAAGATCATCGGTTCTGTCTCGAGTTCTGTTGACATCAGATTCAATGAATACACAGGAGAAGGTCTAACCCCAAAGCCAATCCTACAATGCCGTACATAACTACCTATCCTCGAAATCAGCGGCTCATGCTCAGAGACTAAAGGCCAACGAATCCTTCAACAGCAAATCATTGGTTCTTAGTCTGGAGGATCACGAAACAGTTGAAGATGTGTTCAACGGCGTGAAGGTGAAATGGTTTTCGTATCTGAGAATTAGTGGGAACCGATCTGATGGTAAAGTGAAAAGGTTCTTGACTCTGAGTTTCCACCATAGGCACAGAGAGATGATCACAAAGACTTATCTTGATCATGTTTTGAGAGAAGGGAATTAAAGAAATAGGGTTGAGGAATAGAGATAGGAAGCTTTACGTTAATAACTCAAGTAAAGATTACGCTGCATGGGACGAAGGAAGACGGAGAAACGTTACATTTGATCATCCAGCAACGTTCGAGACTTTGGCTATGGATCCTGAGGAGAAAGAAAGAATCAAGAAGGACTAATTGATTATGTTTAGTAAAGCTAAAAATTTTACAAGAAAGTTGGGAAGCCATGGAAGCGAGGCTATCTCTTGTATATATGGACCGCCTGCGATAGGGAAGTCTACTATGATATCTGCCATGGCCAATTTATTGGACTATGATGTTTATGATCTTGAACTAACCACTGTAGCTGATAACTCGATGTTGAAGAAAACTAATGCTGGACACAACAGGGAAGTCTTTCTTTGTGATTGAAGATATTGACTGTTCTCTTGATTTGACTGGACAGAGAAAGGAGGAAGATAGTGATGAAGAAGAGAGTGATTACGAAGAGCGAAGGTGAGAAGAAGGAAGATTATGTCCCTGACAATCAAAACATCAAAAGGGAGAACATCTCCCACATTTGGAAATGTGAGTTCTGGAACCAGATTCGTGCTGGAGAAACCAGGGAATATCCTTGTTGGGTTCCATGGAAAGGCAGGTGCTGGTCTTCGTGGTCTTGGAGCATATTATCGCTCGTTGCCTCCTCCTCCTGATACGGAGAAACTAGAAGAAGAAGGTGGCGATGGAGGAGACTATTGGGACGACGGTAATTCTTTCAACGGTATTGGAAAGATATACATTGGACTAACCGAAAACGCTATAGCTTTTGTCAAGTTTATGCATGTACAAAACGATGATCGTATAGTCTTCGGTGATGATCATGGGAGCAAGACCCTATCTGATATCCAAGAGGTCACTAATTTTACAGATATATATCGATAGTAACATGGTCAACTAACTATTATCCTTCATTTTATTTTTCTTGTTTTCAGCTCACAATAGGTGATCCTACGGAATATCTCACATCAGTGGAGGGTGACTATGATGATAAATCTGGAGTTATAATCATGCTTAGGTTCATTACCAACAACAACAACTCTAGGGTTTTTGGATTCAGTTCAACATCAAGCTTCACACTCCACAAGAGTGGACATAAGATCGTTGGGTTCCATGGAAGATCCAGTAACATGCTTCATCAACTCGGGGTCCATGTTCTTCCCATCAACTTTAATTAAGTTGTTTAATGATCTCTTTACCTCTTGCACTACTCGGCTTAGTGTATACGATGTTGTTGTGTCTTCCAACAATCTCTTTATAATAAGACAATTTTTTTCTAGTTAACTCCCTATTTTCTAAAGTAAATAATGGCAGTGATATCTCTGTCCATTCCATGGCGACAGTACTCGTCTATTAGTCATACGTTTGGTTTTGAAAACAATGATGAGTGAAATTAACCGAGTCTGAAATTACATCAAAGAGGAAACACCCAAATTCCCAATCATATCTATCTATACTATTATTTGAGAAGTGATTTGGCTTATGTGTCAGCTTCTCCATATTTTTAGATTTTTTTTGCTTATTTGTCATCTTCTCCATAATTTTAGGCTTAATCAATGATTTTCATAAAAAAAATTCATATATTTAATAATAAAAATATTTGAAAACATGATAATTACAATTTTTCATTATACCAATATTTAATATTATCTTATTTATTCATTGAAATTTTGATATATTTAGTGAGTAATTCTTTAATTAACTGATTACAAATTAATAAAATTATCTTGAAAAAATAATAAAATGTGTTTGAAAAAAAAAGATAATCCCATAACTTTATCTTGCGTTTATCTACAATTATTTTTTAATTTTATATACACATATAATAATTAGATTTATTATTATACTAAAATATTAAAAATAGTTTAAAAAAATATAAATAAATTTATTTATATTTTTGTAAACGTATATATCAAGGCAAATATTTTTATAAACATATTAATTTTATTAATGAGGTTTATAAGCTATAACAGTAAATTTGATTTATATATTTTTGATAATGTGACTTTTTGTAGTGTTTTTAATTATTACTACAGTTGAAAAATAACATTTATTTGTTATTTAAGTTGAAAATTAATGTTTATTTTTTAAGAGAATCATATTTAAAAATATTTTTAAAATATTGCTCCAAAAGAGAATATTTTTAAAATATTATTTTTTATTTACAACATGTACCTTATATTATATAATTGATTATGTTTAGTTTTAGTTTCTTTCAAGAGTTTCACAGACCTATGACTTTGTTTTAATTAAAATTTGTTTAGAAGACTATTATATAAAGAAAAGCATGAATCTATATTTTTAATAAAATATTTACAAAATAATTTGTTTTAGTTATATTTAATAAATCTTGAAAGTTAAAGACCACTACTTGAAAATAAAAAAAAAATATTATTTAACAATAAATCAATATTATTTTATAGAAAGTAGCAATTTCTATTTTAGAGTAAAAAATATAGATTGATTATAATATATTTTTCTCTATTATAGCATTTAGAAATTAAAATAACAATTGATATGAAATGTTTTTTTTATCTTATACATTACATATTAATGTTTTGTTTGTCAATATGGTCTGTTTGAGTGTTTATTCAACTATTATGGGAGGTATTTTAGAATATAACTATAATAAATATTTTAACTAACAATGATTCATATAATATGTAAAGTTGGGTCATTGTGTTTTTTGCTTTATTTTGAGATTTTGATAACTTCAAAATTTTGGCTTGAAAACATCAATTTTTATCAACAATTATGTATTTGTTGTTTATTTAATTAGATATAGGTTTTCCAATTAATATAGTAAAACTGATTAAAGATAACAATATATTTTAAAATAAATAATATTTTTGATATTTACTTAATAGTACATTTACAAATAAATATCTATAAAATAACTATGTCCGCAAATGCATATGATTATTTAAAATATCTATAAAACTTTATTAGATTATTATGATGATGATATGTTTTACATGTGTAATAACAAAAATTATATCTTCTGATTAAATTAATATTTGAAACTAATTAAATAATTTAGATTGATTTTTTTAGATTGTTAAAATTTAAATTAGTTAGATATATATTAGTCCTATATTAATCCGCACAAGTGTGCGGGCCACCATCTAGTATGTCTTCATTAGCTCAGTCGATCTAAGAATATTTTTATTGTAATATATGAAATATAATTCAATAATTTAGTATAATACCTTAATATAATTAATTTATATAATGGTTTTAAAGTAAATTATGCATTAAGAGACAAACGGCTTCAAATTTTCTTATAGCTTTCAAACGAGAACACCTTTACAAACTTTTCGTATTTCTTTGTTTCGATGACGATATATAATCTTTTAAATACTATCATAGTTGCTCTGAAGTCATTTCTAATAGTCACGTTAATTTTTTTTCTTCAAGATGATTGTAAATTTAATATGAGTTTGAGACCAGTGACGGAGGCAGGATACTCTTCTACAGGGGTCAAACTACAACTACAATTTGTGGGGGTCAATAACTTATATTCTTGATATTTGATCAGATTTCAGAAAGAAAATATAAATAAATTTCATTTTTAGAACAACTCACATGGGTCATGTGACCCCCTCCATATGAGCTAGTTCCGCCATTGGTTTGAGTTTTATTCCAGTAGTTCTTCTCTTTTCTTTTATGAAGAAAAATATTCCAAATACTTTTTCTATTTATTATTAAATTTTAATAATATTTCGTATATTTGAAATTTACATTTTTACCCGACACTAATTTTATTTTAATTAAATATCTATTATATATGTATATTTTTAGTAGAATTCATAATGATTGAAATGAATATATAATTAATGATTTAAATAAATTTAGAATTTTATTAATGAAAATATTAATAATTTTGTTAAAATATAAAACACATATTTCATCATTTTAGATATAAACAACACTGTTAAAGTTATAAAGATCAAATCATAAATACAAAAATCTAACACTAGAATGAGATTGTGAAAAGTGTTCCTTTAAATTTAATGTGATACTATTGATATCTTTATTTTGCTTTCAAAATGATATACTATTGGATAGAGTTTTTTTCATATTTTGATGTTTTCTTTGAATACTCCTTAAATTTCTTAATCCATACTTGTATTTAGGGCTGGGCATAAAACCCGTAACCCGAAATCCGAACCGAATCCGAACCGAAAAACCCGATCGGTACCCGATCCAAAATGTAAAAAATATCTAAATGGATCTTGTTGGGGTGTTACAAAACATATCCGAACCCAAAGTATTATTAACCGAACCCGAATGGGTAATCCGAAAAACCCAAAAACCCCAAAATTATCCAAAAAAACCGATCAGAATATCCAAATTAATATACGATATAAATATTTGAAACATAAATATATACTTCAAATATTTAATCTTATATTTATTTAGATATGAAATTTAACAATAATGATTTAAAATTTAAATAAATACTTTAAATACTCCATTATTTATAAATAAGTATATATTTCTTATGTTTTACTTTTATATTTTAGATTTTACTTGGATATATTCGAACCGATTTGATATAACCCGAATCTGAACGATATATGGTTACTTCGGATATATCCGAACCGAACCGAAACCGAAGTGTTATATCCGAACCCGATCCGTACTTGCAAATTTACTAGAATGGGACCTCGAAAGTGTTACAAAATAGAACCGAAATTCGAAAAATCCGAACCCGAATGGGTACCCGAACGCCCAGGCCTACTTGTATTAATAATTGTCTACCAACGTTAAAAAATATGCCTTCCTTGAAATTTTTACACGCGATGACACGAATGGGAAATCAGCAAATTACTTCACTTTTTTTTTTAAATCGGCAAAGTTCTTTTATTAGTTTATTTCTATCATTTAGGAAAGTTTATTCTTTAGTTTTTAATGAAAAATATAAGTTATTTTCTCATGTATCAAAATAAATATTCATTTTATCAACAAATATTTTAAACATAGATATGTAGATCTTGGGTTTTAAATCTTGCAAAAGAACTCATGAATTAATTGTGTCTTAATATTTTTATAAGATTTTCTTATAGTTCAAAGTGTTTGATTACATATGTATATGAATATATTTTTTGAAATGGAGATTGAATCGTTATCTAGGCGTACTTAAGAGCTAAGGTCAAGCAGTTATAGACATGACTAGCTGCTACCAAAATTATATTCAGAGTCGGCGATTACTAGTTAAATAGTTTAATATATCTTACTATCCAATATGAAATCTTGTTCTCTAAGAAAGTTGGATAGCAAAATGTTATTAGTCCACCTCTACATGCTACTTTATCAGATAAACAATGCAGTAGTTCAGACTCTTTTTGGCAACTACTGGTAAAGTAGTTGATGTGTCTATTCTTTATGGACGCCTTTTCCTAAATACATATTGTATTGGTTAAGAAATTGATGGTGAATCCGTGCAATTTCCATCTCTTTTCAGTTTTTGTTTGGTTACGAACTTCTTTTTTAATATACGACCTTAAAGAAAGAATTCGTCATTAGGTAGTTTCCAAGTGATCTCATATGTGCATACGCAGACAAAACTAATATAAAGTAATTTATTAGAGACTTTTAAAGTAAATTTATTAATATCTTGATAACATCATATATGCATATTATAAATATTATGAGCTATGTCTACCAGAACCACATCTTCTTCCCCCAACATTATCCTTTCTTTCCGATCAAAATCTCACCTTAAACTCATCTCAGAAAGCTTCCTTCTAACTCAAGAAATATAAATAAACGTATTCCAAAACCTAAAAATGGCTACGATGGGTCAACTATGGGCTAACACAGGCTCTGCTTTAGCAACCCTAATGTTTGTATACACAATCTTCAAACAATGGTTCCCTCACGTCGGTGATCACATGGAACCATTCTTTCAAAGAATCTTCAGCCGTTTCTACCCTTACATCCAGATAACGTTTCACGAATACAGCGGAGAGCGTTTCAAGCGAAGCGAGGCCTACTTAGGAATCCAAAGCTATCTCAGCAAAGACTCTTCTTCTCGAGCCAAGAAGCTTAAAGCCAACACAACCAAAGGAAGCAAGTCTCTTGTCCTTAGCATGGATGATAGAGAAGAAATAACCGACGAGTTCGAGAACGTTACGGTCTGGTGGCAGTCCAAGAAAGAAGGGAACATTAGGCAATCTTTCTCGTTTTACCCTGCAGCTGATGAGAAGAGATATTACATGTTGAGGTTCCATAGACGTGACCGAGATGTGATCATAGATAGGTATCTAGAGCATGTAATGAAGGAAGGGAAGGCGATAGAGCTGAAGAACAGAGAGAGGAAGCTTTATTCGAATACACCTGGACAGAACCATGGGAACCAGACAAAGTGGAGTCATGTAACGTTTGAGCATCCCGCTACTTTTGATACTCTAGCTATGGAGGAGAAGAAGAAGGAAGAGATCAAGAGTGATCTTGTTAAGTTTAGTAAGAGTAAAGATTATTACAAGAAGATTGGCAAGGCTTGGAAGAGAGGGTATCTCTTGTTTGGACCACCAGGGACTGGTAAATCGACCATGATTGCTGCCATGGCCAACTTCTTGGAGTATGATGTTTATGATCTTGAGTTGACTACTGTTATGGATAACACACAGCTTAGGAGGTTACTGATTGAGACTTCTACTAAGTCTATTATTGTGATTGAAGATATAGATTGTTCTCTTAATCTAACGGGGCAGAGGAAGAAGAAGGAGGAGGAAGATGAAGATGGAGATGACAAGAACGAAATAGAGAAGAAGATGATGAAGAATGAAAGTGATAAAAAAGAGAGCAAGGTAACATTGTCAGGGCTACTAAACTTCATTGATGGGTTATGGTCAGCATGTGGTGGAGAGAGGATCATTGTGTTTACAACAAACTTTGTGGACAAGCTAGATCCTGCTTTGATTAGGAAAGGAAGGATGGATAAACATATAGAGATGTCTTATTGTAGTTTTGAAGCATTCAAAGTGTTGGCCAAGAACTATTTGGATGTGGTGGAGAGTGAGCTCTTTGATGAGATAAAGAGGTTGCTTGAGGTTGAAAATATCAAGATGACACCGGCTGATGTTGGAGAGAATCTGTTGCCTAAATCAGAAGGGGAAGAAGCAGAGACTTGTTTAAAGCGTTTGATTGAAGCATTGAAAGAGGAGAAGGAGGAGGCAAAGAGGAGGGTTGAGGAAGAGGTGAAGAAGAAGAAGGAAGAAGAGGAAGAGAAGAAGAGGAGGAAGGATAAGAGAGCAGAGAAGGAGGCAAAGGAAGAGGAGGAGAAGAAGAAGAAAAAGATTGAAGAAAATGGTGAAGCAGAGCACTGAATTTGAAGTAAAATCTATTTATCGCTCTTATATAAAGCATTTAAGTCTTTTCCATCTCGTGAATAGTTCTTGATCAGTTTAAGCTAATCAGAAAATTCAGAACTTTGTTCAGACATCTATCGTTACGTATAACTCACGGAAAATCTGACTTCTACAAGAAAAACCAAGCACTCAGAAAGCCCTAGTCGGTAACAGATATATAAAAAATAGAAAACATTGGAACAGAGTCTTCCCTCCTTTTTCAGTTACCGTCAGAGGGCTAGGATGAAGTAACATGGATTATGGTATATATGATTGATATGATGTAAAACAACTTTTGTTATTTTTTTCTTCTCATTTTGATTACCATAGAAGTTCTAGGCTTTAGTTCCATAATTTCTCTTACGTTAGAAGTCAGTCTTTGCAGAATTTCTAACTTTTAAGAAAATCATTTCGTATTAATGGTTGTTTGAACCCGTTGCACAAGAAAACCAACCCTTTTAAATTTTTGATAGTATTATCTCTAGACTCTACCGTAAAAGAACACACGTTCTATTGAAATCTTGTGACCACGTATTAAGTTGTACTTGTAATAATTAGTTTATTCGAATCGGGGAAAAAGTTTAACTATCACGTCAAAGCGTTCACACACCACAGAGCTCTTCGTTAGGACAAAAACGTACTTGTCTTGATGCATACGTCCTGGAAAATGTGACCTAATCCGATTTGTATCATATTAATTTGGAACGAAGGAAGTTCACACGAAGAATTGAAGATATAAGGATGACCGGGAGAAGGAAAATGACAAATGACAGAACTCGGAAGTTTCCTAAAAGCAAAAGTTGCGAATGTCCGTAGCTTTGGTCATAAAGCTTGGCAGATGCAAATTTTGCTACTGAATACTTTCTAGCCATCATATTATATATACTTTATAACATATATAATATGGTTTATATATATAAGACTCATATAATATGCACCTTTATCAGATATGAATTGATACGAGGATTGATATTCTTAGAGCACCTCCAATGCTAAGTATCTCATAAGATATTTAAGAAAAAATATAATAGTTAAAAGTTGGAGAACTAAACAAACTGAGAGAAACTCTTGTAATAATACCAAATGAGATCTCCTAAAATACTCTCTAAATACTTTTAAACTATTTTGTCGGTTGGTGTCTGGATTAATTTCTAATACAGATTAAAAATTAATTATTTATCAACAATTCATTAAAATAATAATGTGTTATACTTAAGATAGTTATTTTTAATATTCAGCTTTAAGCTTGCTCTTGACGGAACTTGAGATCGATTGGTGGAGAGAGAGAGACTAGATAAAAATCCTTGACAAAAAAAAGAGACTAGATGAAGAGTGTGTGAAACAGATTTTCTCAAAAAAAAAGAGTGTGTGAAACAGTGCATATGTATTTTTACCATCTTTTTCTTACTTTGGAGGCCTAAGATGTTGATAAAAAAAATAAATTCATCAAAAGAAAAAATCAAAGGTTAAAAAGGTTACAAAACAGATAATCTAAAAAACAAAGAGGAACAGTAATTTGGGCTATATATGAAAAAGAATTTAGGCTCCATATACATAGAAATGACAAATATAAATAAATACCCTAGATACTGTTTATTTTTTACATGAACTCTTTGATTTTGTCAGACATAACAGAGACCAATGACTGATAAAACGTTTTTGCTCTGGTGCTAGAATAAACTATTGTGGGCAACTATTGTACCAGAAGAAACACGAAAAGGGATACTGTATCTTTTATGTAACAACTAATANAGGTATTTGTGATTTGCTTCGTATGTTACGGATATCTAATTTTGGTATTTGCTTTGCTTCGGAGAAATACGGATATTCGGAAAAACGGATATCCGGAAAATAATTAGATATTTGCGGATATTTGCGAATAATTACGGATATCTCATATTTTTTGATTAATACAAATAATCTTAAAATTTCAATGCAGATTTATTTTGTATAATATATTTTTACGTGATATATAAGATAAAAATTAAAAGAAT
>OVBX01001979.1:0-18958 GCA_900406325.1 Erucastrum elatum | reverse complement strand
AAAAAAAATACAAGTATGACCCAGCAGGTCACTCACTGCAATACTTTTCATAAATATCAGTATGTCCGAGGTAGGTGACTCACTAATAGTTCCTAAAATAGTTCCTAGTAACTCTGCAAGAAACTTTAATCCGAAAACTAGTTCAAAAGAAATATTTTTTTGAAAAAATATTAGTGAGCAGACTGCAATACTTCTTAGTTTGAAAAAAAAGAAACAAAAACCAAAACTGACATTCAGATTTTTTGAAAATCTAAAATCTACAACAAAACTGAAAACTAAAATCTACAACAGGGTTCTCCCCCTTTGTCGGCAAACCATCCCTCAGATTCCTATCTCATAGACTGGACAAGACAAAGAAGATGCGTCTTACCAGCTATTCCCAGATTCCCTTACCCCGTTCAGAGATCACTCCGTCAGCCCCAGACATTGAGTTGGAAGAAGGAAAAATTCCGTTTTTGCCTTCCCCTGCAGCAGTCAAGAAAGCAAAAAAGGCTAAACGTCTGGAAGCTAAGTTCGCCAACTCCCCCCCATCTCAGTCAGTTACACAGATGTTCTCCTCCATCAGAGACAAATCCTTGGGGAGGAAGCCACCTCGGTTCTAGCTCTTATCCTTCCTTCCTGTAAATATGAAGATTTTTTCTTGGAATGTTAGGGGCTTCAACCATAGTGTTCGACAATCTTTTGTAAAGACTTGGATTAATAAAAATCGTCCGCTCATAGGTGGCATTCTTGAGACAAGAGTTCTGGAAGAGAATGCTCAAGGAATCATTTCTTCGACCTTTCCGGGTTGGAGATGGGAGAATAACTACTCTGATGCTGAGTTGGGTAGGATCTGGATTGTGTGGGATCCGGCAATCTCAGTTATTGTTTATAAAAAATCTGCTCAGTTTATTTTATGCGGCGTTTTCGACCCTGCTACGGAGATCTCTGTTACTGTGGCTTTTATCTATGGATTCAACACTGAAGGACAGAGGAGAGAGCTCTGGAGAGAATTATCGGATCTGAATGTATCCTCTTCTCTGCGTAACTCCCCCTGGATACTTATGGGTGATTTCAACCAGATTTTGAATTCCAGCGAGCATTATTCGGTTAATGCTTATAACGCTCCGATTAGAAGAATGTCTGAACTTCGGGAGTTTATGGAGTCCAATGAGCTTTCTGATCTGAGCTGTAGAGGTACCTTCTTCACCTGGACCAATTGTAGACCTGAGAGTCCTATATTGAGGAAACTAGACAGAGCTATAGTCAATCCGTCTTGGAATCTTCAGTTTCCAGAGTCTTTGGCAACCTTCGATCCTCCTGGAGACTCAGACCACTCTCCTTGTCTGATCTTATTCTCTCCAGTTCCTCAGTCAGGAAAGAAAAGTTTCAAATATTTCTCCTTCCTTTCCTCCCATTCAGACTTCATTCCACGACTTCGGGCAGCTTGGAGTGAGTCAGTGGGTGTGGGTTCAAAACTATTTATGCTTGGGCAGAAACTAAAGAAAGCTAGAGACTGCTGCAAATTGTTGAATAGGGAGAAGTTCAGCAATATCCAGCAAAGAACTAAGACGGCTTTAGAAGACCTGGAGGGAATTCAATCTCTACTGTTGACTTCTCCGACTGAGGCACTAGTGGCTGAGGAATCTATGGCTAAGGAATCGTGGGCTTTCT
Source organism: Erucastrum elatum (assembly GCA_900406325.1). NCBI lineage: Eukaryota > Viridiplantae > Streptophyta > Magnoliopsida > Brassicales > Brassicaceae > Erucastrum > Erucastrum elatum. The sequence continues at coordinate 17,305 of OVBX01001979.1, read as the reverse complement.
TCGTGTCTGCCCAGGAGAATTTATGTAAGCTCAAATCGAGGATTAGATGGCTGAGAGAAGGAGACTCGAATACCAAATTCTTCCACAGAGTTGTTCTAGCCAATCAGTCTTGGAATGCTATCAGGTACATCAGGGACTCCTCGGGCCTTCGTATCTACAACCAGCAACAAATCAAAGGGATGATAGTAGCCTACTTCAAGAATCTACTAGGTTCAGAGAGTAGAGGTATTGTCCCAATGACAGTGGAGGAGATAAGGGAGATTCATCCGTTTCGGTGCTCTGCCTCGCTAGACTCAGCCCTTACTAGGATTCCGACTGAAGAGGAGATCAAGGAGGAATTCTTCAAAATGCCAAAGTGTAAGGCTCCTGGACCCGATGGCTTTCCAGCAGAGTTCTTCGTTGAGGCATGGGACATTGTAGGAGAGGATGCTGTTCATGCTGTTAAAGAGTTCTTCTCTTCCGGGAGAATGTTGAGAAAGTTCAACGCTACTACGGTGGCTCTGATTCCCAAGATTACAGGAGCTAACGAACTCTCGAAGTTCAGGCCTGTATCCTGTTGCTCCACAGTCTATAAGGTTATTGCTAGACTATTGAAGAGACGCCTAAAATTGTTTATTCCAGAGGTAGTTCAGCATAATCAGGTTGGCTTTATAAAGGGCGGGTATCTTTGTGAGAATGTTCTCCTAGCTTTTGAGCTGGTTAATGGGTTTCATAAGAGGGGTCCTACATCTCGGGGCTGTCTTCAGATTGACTTGATGAAGGCCTATGATAACCTCAACTGGGATTTTTTGCTTAACGTTCTGATGGCTTTTGACTTACCGCCGATATTTATCAATTGGATTAAGGAATGTATCACGACAACGACGTTCAGTATAGCATTCAATGGGGAACTATTGGATTGTTTTCCAGGTAAGAAGGGTGTGAGACAAGGAGACCCCATTTCCTCTTTACTGTTCGTGATGGCTATGGATGTTCTATCTAAACTTCTCGATAAAGGCGCAGTGAATAATCTCTTTGGTCTTCATCCCCTTTGTAATGCTCCTTTAATCACCCATGTTAGTTTTGCGGATGATGTACTGCTGTTTTTCGACGGGTCAGACAGATCTCTTCAAGGGCTGCTTGGCATTTTGGACAGATTTAATATGGGCTCGGGTCTAGGCATCAATCATAGCAAAACTGCAGTTTTCTTTGATGGGGGAGATAGAAACCGCAATCGTGCTTCTGCTGCCTCTCATGGAATTTCTCAGGGTTCCTTTCCGGTCAAATATCTAGGGGTTCCTCTCACAACTAGGAAGCTGAGGAAACAAGACTATCAGCCTCTCTTGGATAAGCTCCACGCAAGGTTTACCTCTTGGACTGTTAAACAACTGTCTTTCGCGGGGAGGCTCCAGTTGTTAAAGTATGTGATTTACTCCACTATATCCTTTTGGGCTTCTATCTTTCTCCTCCCCAACAGGTGCCTTAGAGCCATGGAACAAATGTGCAACAATTTCCTTTGGAAAGGTGCTCCCTCAGGAGCCAGAGGAGCAAAGGTAGCTTGGGATATTGTGTGTTCTTCCACGCAATCAGGGGGTCTTGGCCTAAGGAGATTGAGTCAGTGGAATAGAGTCTTGGGTTTGAAGTTGATCTGGTTGTTATTTACTTCTTCTGGTTCATTATGGGTTTCTTGGACGAGGCTTCATTTGCTTGGCAATAAGAACTTCTGGATACTGGATCCCACCAGGTCGTGTAGTTGGATTTGGAAGTCGTTATGTAAGCTCAGAAGCCTGGCTCGGCCTTTTGTAGTGTGTGAAATTGGCTCTGGGATAACTGCAAGTTTTTGGCATGAGAACTGGACCTCTTTGGGTGCTTTGATTGATTTAACGGGTGAGCAAGGTCCTATGCTAACTAGTTTATCAGTCAATGCAGTGGTTCGGGAAGCTTTAGTGCATAACAGTTGGTGGATAAGCTCCTTCAGATCAAGGAACCCAAGTATTTCGCTAATAAGAAATAGCCTTCCTGACCCGCAACCTATATTTGAGTCAGCTGAGGATGATCGCTTCTTATGGCAGATAGGTGATCAAGCTCCAACGACTGTGTTTTCATCCTCCCGTATGTGGAAACATCTCTTTGATCAGCTCCCTGAGGTTTCGTGGCATAAATCTATTTGGTTTAAAGGAAGGATCCCGAAGCACGCTTTTATATCCTGGTTGATTGCCCTAAACAGATTATCAACTAAGGACAGAATGCAAAATTGGGGCATTGTTGTTGATCCTACTTGCATCTTGTGTAACTCAGCGGATGAATCCCGTCAACACCTATTCTCGGAGTGTCCCTACGGCCGAGAGGTGTGGAATCACTTTTTCTCAGCAGCTCATCTTACCCCTCCTCCGTTGATCATGGATGTTATCCTGTGGATTAAGGCTCCCTCTCGTGACAGCAACTTAAACTTGATCCTGAAGCTGGCTTACCAAGCCTCTCTATATACGATCTGGAAAAAAAAGAACTCTCGTCTTCATTCACAGGTTGTTCGCCCAGCGGCTTCTCTCATTCAGGAAATCCGTCGTCTTCTTCGTGCAAAGATGGACATCCTAACCAGAGAGCAGCGGAATCTACCCTCAACGATCACCTTCATGTCAACATGGCGTCACCATTTTGATAGGTAGTTAGATTATGTTTCTTCTTTTCGTTTTTGGTTTTGGTTGTAATTTTGTTTTTTAATAATAAAAGTGGAAATTTAAAGTAAAAAAAAAAACAAAATTTAAAAACCAAATACTAAAATCCTAAAGTCATGCCTTGTTCAACGATGTGATTCATTGACAACTAATAACAAATACAATTTCCCCCAACAAATACAATATTCTTTTACAGTAATATCCGAGCTACTGTACATTTATCACCGATTTAGAAAGATAAATCAGTGATATATCAACATAAAATACAATGAAAGGAAAATTCCAAAACACAATAGAAGGAAAACTTCAAACACCTCTTACAATCCAACAAGTACAATTTATAAATTTATGAATAATAAATACTAGATAGTAATTATTAAAGAATATAGTTTTATAAACAAACATAACATATATTAAAAATCAACAAACTATATTTAATAAACTTTCATAGAAAATAAAATGTAAATAAACAAATTAGATTTTTTAAAGCTAAAAATTATTATAAAATTCAGATAAATATTAATAAGACCGCACTACGAAAACAAATTTATACTATATAAAATTTGGTATATAAACTACTAAAGTGTCTACATATTTAAAATCATCATTCACAATATCACAAATCATTATTTTAGTTACAATTTAGAAGATATCTAATACTTCTAGTCACTGGCGAATGTACATAGACAAGAGTACTACACTTGTCCACCATGGTTTTTAAAATTTCAGTGTTTTTTTAAATGTTTTTAAATACCTAACTTCTAGATCCTCGCTGCTTCTAGTTCTAGAACACATCAGGTTACCCTCCATCAATAGCCTTGGAAAGGGAAATTGTAAAAACAATTAGCAATGGGTGTCGTTAGAGCAGGTTGTTCACTTAAGACTCGGGCTTGTATAATGGTTATAGGCTTTTAAGTTAGGTTTTTCAGTCCTGCTATGCTATTGTTTTGCCCATTTGAAACTGAGTATCCACCTAAAGATAGTGCATAAAAATATTGACAAGGTTGTATTTTTATGGTTACTTGTGGTAATATGGAAAATAATCGGTTACTTGTGGTAATATGGAAAATATATATAAAAATTAACGGTCAAGAAAAGGAAGAGTGGGTGGGTGAATAAAAACAGTAACGTTCATTCACTCAACTGGGGAAGGTAGCTTCGTAAAAAGCAAAGAATCAACCCTTCTCTTTGTTATTTATCACATAAACAAATAAACAATGACCCCACAAGAAATTTAAAGTAGTTGGATCCTCTCGTGAGAGCTTGGTCGGTTAACTAAACAAAACAAAATAGCAAGGAAACCCTCCTTAGATATCAACTCCCCAACACTCTCATGCACATACACTCAGATTCCAAACTCTCCTCTTGCGTTTACGTGGCAACTTGTTTACGTCTGTCCTCATTCATTTATTAGCTACTCAACTGCTCCTCCTTTCTCACATTTTCCGTGTATACCTTCTTCTTTTTTGGACGGGGATTAATTGTGAGATTCTCCGACGACACGCAGGTCAAATTGTTCTCAAACACACACGTACCTTAGTTTTACGTTGTCGTTAAAGTGGCCTGAAATAATTATTCGATGAACGATGTTATGTGCTCTGGTTTCTTGTCATAAAAACTGTCTTCTTACTCTAAACTACAATATTTACGAAACTATTACATTTGACAATGTTGCTCTTATACATACATATCATTGCCTTCCACTAAGATTTTTTTTTGGAAAGATGATGACTTCATATTCTCGAACAATACATTATTACGTTATGAATATGTTCTCTCGTGTCTTCATAATCCACTACTGGAATATTCTTCCTTGGCTTAATGTTTGAAAAAGGACTCACCGAATTTTTAAAATCTCAATTATACAGAAATGATGCTTGCACTTATCTAAATCTACGTGTTATGGAGAGCACCGCATTCTAAAGGATAATACACATTTTTCTAAATCAAAATTTCGTTTTAGAGTATTGAAGAGATTTCGTATAATTATAATTAAGGGTTTTAATTTGATTATTTAAATGAATATTTTAGTAGTTCTTGGAAGACTTCGCGTGTCAGCAATATTTTATTTGTCTCCAAAAAACGGCAATGCGCGTGGGCTGGGCTACTCATCTATGACGTCGGATGCTTTAGCTAAAACCTAAAACTCAAAACCGATATAAAAACATTTTCATACATTTTTATTCGTGACATACTCTTCATTTGCAAAAATTTCTGTTAAGTATCTCATTTGAATAAAATATAAATATTTAATTTAATTTTAGTTTTACCATTAAAATTTATGTGAAAATGAAAATATTTAGAATAAACACATGTGTCACAATTTCTTTTTTTTTAAAGTTTATCAGGTAATATTCTAGTCTTATTTTGTACTATTTTTACCTTTCTAATAATAATATATCCATTAGAATATTACAAACGTGTATGCTCTAATGTAATTCCCATGACATAACGATTTAATCCTCAATTTATTATTCTCCTATTGCTCTCATGGGGGAATTTGCTCAATTTTTTTTTTTTTAAAAAAGAGAATTTGCTCAATCTGATTATCAAAACTCGCCAAAAACGAGGATTTTTTCTTTCTTTTTCATCTAAATATTTTCGAGTTGATGTGCATTTAATCATATATATTATTATTACAATGCATGCATGATTTAAAAATGCGAATGAAATTCTTCATTCGTCAATGATTTATATTTTTAAAATATCAGAGATGTCTATCGAGTGTATTCACACCAAGGAATAAACCAAATGCATTATTGCACTAATAGGTTATCAAATATTTGATGGTCCTATCCTATCTTATTCGTTTTGCTTTGTCAGCTATCAATGCGTTTATTAGCCACGTTAATTAAAATAGAGTATATAGTTAGCTGTATTATAACTAACGTCTAAAATAGTTTAATAAGGCGAGAAATAGATAAGCAACGCCTATGTGTAATTGTCGTGTTAAAATCTATATGGCGCGATAAAGATACTGATGCGTCCTGTTTGTTTGCGTCATTGTTCTGAGCCAACGATGATACCTATAAAAGGAAGCTATCTTCAGTTTCAATCTCAGACCAAAACACAAAACTGTTTTCTCTCTGTGTCTTGCTCTCCCTGAAACCGTAGGTAGCTTTTAGAGATCGACGATGTCGTCGAAGAAAACACTAGTTCGAAATCTCTTCAACATTTCCAAAACATATTCCCGGATCTCGGGTCTTACCCGAATGCGTCCTCAGACCAAACCCGGAACTACTCCTGACGCCGGTGAATCTGGAATCCGCCGGAGATTTCTCCACAAGAGAGCCTTTTCCTCGCCGGAGATTGTTCCAAGAGGGGGTAATCTGATGGAGAAACTCAGGGAGCTGACTTTATCGAACAATCGGCTTCGCCTCGATGAGATGTTACCGCCGCCGACGCCGGAGAAGACGTCTCCGGGAAGTTTTCCGGCGGTTACGGTGGAAGACGTGAAGAAGCTCATGAGAGCAGCGGAAATGGAGATGGTGAAATCGAAGCTGAGAGAGACTGGGAAAGTTTGGGTTCCGTTGCCAGAGTTTGTCCGATTATGCGGAGAAAACAGTTCGGATCCTGAACAGGGTAACCGGGTCGCTAATATGCTCGACGAAGCTGGAAACGTCATCGTTTTGGGAAATTTCGTCTGCCTTAAACCCGAAGAGGTAAATTTTCTAAGCATGCATGCATGCATTTCCACACAAAATTACAATAAAATTGCTGACCAAAAAATGCAAAAATTAAATATCTAAAGTTTTTTTTCTTGATTTTGTATAGCTAACAAGCGCCGTGGCTGGTCTCATTCCGACAAACGAACCCACTGGCGACGCCGTGACTAGACAAGAGTTCGAGCAACTTGAGATTGTAAAATCAGACATCGACAAAAGAGCCGAAGATATGGTACGGCGAGAATTAATGGCCGGGCTGGGCTTTGTTGTGGCCCAAACCATCGGATTTTTTCGGTTGACGTTTTGGGAACTGTCATGGGACGTGATGGAGCCCATATGCTATTACGTAAGTTCGACGTATTTCATGGCTGGTTACGCCTTCTTCATCCGAACCGCAACAGAACCTACCTTCCAAGGGTTTTACAAAAGCCGGTTCCAGACCAAGCAGAAACGGTTGATTAAAATGCTGGATTTCGATATCGACCGCTTTACCAAGCTACAGAAGATGCATCGCCCATGACCTTACTAAATCTGGTCGTTGTTGATCGTAATAATTTTGTTGGTTATCTTCTAATTCGGATACTATTTACAAGTATAAACGTCTAAAAGTTTTATAGAGATTATTAAACTTAGAAGGATCTTTCTTTTTCACAAAACACACTTGGTTTGCACACTAGCTATATAAAGAAAGAGAGTTGTAGTCAGTGGCTGAACTAGAATTCCATCTTATAGGGGTCATAGTTGATTTATCATAAACAAAAGGGTCATATTTGAGTTTTGAACTCAAGACATGGGGTCAAAAGGAGAAGTTACGACCAATTTACCACAGAAAAAACATTGCTTACAAGCCTAAATGTTTAATTTTATATATTTCATATGGGTCACTTGACCTCCCTACTTTCAAGGTGGCTCCGCCACTGGTTGTAGTCTCTTGGAGATATATAGAATATAGTATGCCAAAGAGCTCCCAAAAAATTGCATAAAAATAGATAGCTCTAATCTCTTGGGGGAGATTCATAACTGAATATATTATTAATGGGCATAGTTGACGTCAAAATGCTAACTCAGAATGAAAAAAATATCACATCGTTTATATATTGCTTTGAGTATCATTATTCCACATAATTTGTGGAATGTGAGATATTCTGATAAGATTGCAACTAGATTGTCAGTTTTAGAATATAACAATATGGAATGTTTTATTCCATTACATTTTACAAATCCTTATCATTTATAATGAAATGTCTCACTCCATCACTTATACAAAAAATAAGTAAATAAAATTGAAAGGAAGTCATTTCCTTTTTTGTCAAACAAGGAAATCATTTTATTATAATTTTGATCCTGAACAAATGGAATGAAATGTATTTCATTTTTCATATTTTATTTCTTTTTACTCCACTGAGTACAAAACAGTCTAATTGAAATCTCTCAACCCCAATATTTTAGAAACACCATAACAATATGAGTTTTATACATGCTACATAGGTGGAAAAACTGTTTATATGAAAAATTATCTATTGGACCAAATCACAGACTCTAATATCATATTATTAATAGGTTTGACTCACACCCCAAAAGCTAAATCAAGAGTGAAGGAAGGATTGTCACACATCACTTATATACTGCCCAACAAGAACCATTATACCACACCATGTGAGACTTTCTAAAAACAACCTTAAGAAATCCAAGACGAACTTGTGGTCAAATGCTGCTGGCATGGGCATGGCTAAAGTTTTCACCATCAATGTATAACTAGCAACTAATGGCACTAAGAAGACACTTGTATAACACGCAAGACAGTTGGAAGTTTCCAAACTTCTCCGGAAAAAGAAGAAGAAATTCTTTTAAAACTGAAAGAAAGAGCAATCCTGTAACAGAAGAAAGCAGTTCTATATTTACAATGTAACTATGTAAGAGATGGTGTTGTCTACTCACAATCTTCTCTTTATTCAGAGCTTGTTCTCAACACTAGAAGATTTTTTTTCTCAACTTTCAAGAAATAGGCCACATTTTACCAAAAAAAAATAAAAAAAAAAAATAGGCCATCACAGAATTCAGGGGTTTTCAAGTGCAAATCACAGCATTCGTAAGTATCCATATTCCATAAGTCTGTGACCGAAGATTTCATGCGTTGTAGTCACACCCATCTATCATCACAAAGTTCGTTCCGTGTGGGCTGCAAACAACAAGCCAAAAAATCACAGAGACTACTCTTTCCTATTGTAACCAAACTCCCTCCCCCCACCCACCCCCCCCCCCCCCCCCCCCCCCCCCCCCATTAGTACCTCTAAGTCTATTTGCCTCTTTTCGCTTCTATTCACAGACTCCTTCACATTTTGGAACAGTCGAATGGATAATAGGTTAATTTAAACGAAATAATTGAAGATTACCAAGATGCGAATGGTTAGTATACTTTATCAAAGATTAGATGTGCCACGGCTCTTAGGCCACACACATCTCTGTGTTGTGTCCACTGACGATTTGACGTTATAGTATTACAGTGACGTCTAGCCCTCAACTGATTCAAACCGCATTTACAGCTCCACGTGTAAAATATTTCGAAAAAACAAGTGAATAAAAAAGGAATTAAAACACTTATCCTGCGCGCTGTACCAACTACAAAGTCGTATTAATCAGTGACTAATTAAATCTCTAAAAGGACAGTTTACATTATTTTTCTTTTCGGCAGGCCACAATATATATTAAAAGGTACAATACTTCTTCAAGGATAGTCGACAAAGAAGAATACATTACCTAACAAAAATGATGATCAAAGATGTTCAAAACATGAGAGCCGAGAAGATTAATGCCAAAGACGAATTAGCTTTTCAGTCACCAGGAGATTACGTAAGATTCATAAGCCCTGAGGTTTACAAATCCAACAGACAGAAATATCTCAGAAGCTACACGTTCAAAAGCTACGAGGAGGAAGCAGACTCGTCTTTCAAGAAACAGAGGAAGTGGTTCAAGAACAAGAAGATGATGATCAAGTTTAAGAAGACAAGTGACTCACTTGGCAACTCGCTCAAGTCTTGTCTCATCCGCTTGTTCTCTTGCTTTCATGTTTGATCCTTCTAATATGTACGATCACCCATTCCTCTTTTTTCTTTTGTCTTTCGTATTTCAGTCAATCTTCACTTTGCTTTTGGAATAATTTCGAACTCCTTGTGTAAACTTTAAACTAAATTTATTCGAATATCACACTGTTGTCTCGTATCCACTGAATATCTATTTTTTTCTATTTTTTAATTGCATAGACTTTTGAAAATGACAGACGATATGTTGCTGTTCCTGTTAAATTGTTGAGCTAATTAGGTAAATACCCTAAAACTATGGAGATACCATGGAGGAGGGGGAAAATGGTAGATTTGGGGGGGAAAAATTTAGGAGAATTGTGTGTAGGGAGTGCAAATATTGTATATGTTGTGTGTATGGAATGCAAATTCTCTAAATTGTTAGCGTGTAATGAGAAAGTTATGGAATGTTCTAGTCAATATCATGCGAGCCGGCACAGTCGAATTGGCAGAAGGATTCTTCGAATAGAATTCTTTAATCTTGAACAGTGCGTTTTGATCCTAGAGAGTTGACGCATGTGTAATGTATACACATCAACTCATCAAGATACATTATCATCTAATACGACAACGAGAAAAATATTCTAAGGATAAAATGCGAAATTTTATTTCAACTAAAAATATAAAAAGAGATAGAAGAGAAATTAGTGACCACATAAATCGTAATCAAATCGATTCTTAATATTAGGTCATCGGGTCACTTTCTGATATATCATATAATATATTTTTGAAAATCATTTTGCTTTAGTTATTTGATTTTTTTAGCAATAAAGCTATATGCCCGAACATGAAGAGCCACGTCACATTCAGCACTATCTTTCTCCACTTACATTATATAATGATTTATTTTGGTTACCATACATAAGATTCAATCACTTAAAAATACATTATATAATGATTTAGAAAAAATACACTATGATTTTTGTATGTATCAGTCTGCAAATTGTTAGTATCTCTAACGATTTTCGGGTGAGCATGAGCTGATCCTAATCATTATAAAAATCTGCGTCACGATTTTTTCTTATGCGTCGAATCGGATGTATGAAACTCAGTTTATACGCTATTCAGCATTTTCTGTGAAGAATAGGTGCGTCCACCACTTCCAGCAACATGACTATGATGGGTCATGTTGTTATCAGTCTACTGCGTGAAACAAGACCCAAAAGGGCCATTAAAACAAATTTTGACAAGAGCACAGGTCCGTATTTCACAATTCTTGTGCCCATCAATACCGATTACGACGGCTGGGGGACTCGTCTGACTGACACACACAACTTCCCCCGGCGTCTTGTATTAGGATCAATCCAAATGAGCAGGATTAGACACGTATCAAATATCCGAGTTTTTTTAAGGTATTTGTAATTTGCTTTGTATGTTACGAATATTTAATTTTACTATTTGTTTTGCTTCAAAGAAATATATATATTCGGAAAAACAGATATTCGAAAAATAAATAGATATTTGTGAATATTTACAAATACTTACGGATATATCATATATTTTATTCAGTATAAATAATCTTCAAAATTTGATACAATTTTGTTTTGTAAAATATATTTTTGCATGATACATAAGATAAAATTAAAAAAAAAATTAGTGAATCTACATATTTTTAAACTTAGTTAACAATTATAATAAGGGAGAATTTGCGAGATAGCTAAGTTTGGGTTGGTAATTAAGTGGATGAACATGATGTTGACAGTATTAAGAATCTAACAATTGGGTCTCAATTCATCCGGTTGTACCCCTTAATCAAACAGGTCTTCGGTTATTATTAATAAACAGAGACAACATCGAAGGGAAAAAACGGAGGCCACGTTGATGGAAGAAAGACGTCCACGTCACACAGTTAAAATAAGATTCATATTTACCGCACATATAGTATACTAGATAAAATAGTAGAAACTTTTCAATACCATATGGAATAGTATAAACTATTCTCTAACTAGTAAATGATAATCCCAATACAAAAATTTTAACACTTATTCTGAAACACATACCATATTATAACAACATAGAATGTGAGAACACTATACCCTAATTTGGAAAAAGTGAACCCAAATCCATTTCATCAACAATATTACAACTATGTAAATAGTTGTTGAAATAGTATACTATACTATCGTACTATTCCACATGGAAAGCTTTAGACGATACAATATTGGTGAATAAAATAGAACGTTCTTTATTAAGTGTCAAATAGAACGATACATGATAGAGTCAGTAAACCCAAACCTCAACCCCTATCTTTCAAATACTAAACTCTAAATCTTAATCACTAAACCCATGTAATAACCCTAAACCCAAATAGAATGAAACAAAATACATTGCAGATGAATATTTCCTCTCTTCTTTTCAGAGACAGGGGCGCTTTTACTGATCGGTCGTCATCATTAGAACTGTAAAACAAAAACAAAATAAAGTATAAAAACAAAACTATGATTGTGAGAATGAATAATTTAAGAGAAGAATGAAAAGCAATGGAAGATTTGTTGTGTCTACTCACCGTCTACGTCTTCATCGTTGATTATTTTGTGAGAAGAAATTGTGTGGGAGAGGAAATATGTGAATAAACACAGACCACATTTTACTTTTTACAGTTACAAATTGTTAATTAAATTTTGTTTTTTTTTGTGTGCAGGTTTTACCGGTAGATTTCAGGGGTATAATGTCATTATTATATAAAAGACACAATACATGTAGATGATTTGGGTTTTTTGGTTATACAATGAATTATAATTTGTTTGGTTGCTGTACAATGCAATTTCCCTTATAATAACACAAGACTTAAGAAAAAAAATTACAATTGTCATAATTTTTTTCTATTTCTTTTATATAAGTAATAATGTGAACATAATTTGTGAAATCATATACTAGAATAATAATTTTATACATTTAAAATTTTAAATATAATCAAAATATTCATGTATTTATATATTGTCGGATCGGATCGGATATCCGCTTTCCAAAATTTTGATATTTCTGATTTGCTTCGAGTTTAGCGGATATTGATTTTTAGTATTTGCTTCGTTTCGAAAGTTTACGAATATCTGAAATTTTCAGATCAAATTGAAATGAATAACAAATCGAATCAAATTTAACGGATAAAGTGCTCAACTCTGCAAATGTGTACCTTTTTGTCAATCGGACAAGAAAATAAAACTAAGTCCATATATTTAAAATCACTAAGATACATGAAAAAAAAGTACACAGGAACTTCGTATATTGTAAATATATATCCGACGCTATTCCGAAATCGAGGAGACTAGTGTGGTATGCTCCAAAACAAGGTAATACTATTAGTTTACCATTACCAATACTCTCTTTTGTTTCTTACCATAAACTCGCCAAACTTAACCATCGCAAATATTCATGTATCAAAAACAACTGAATCAAATTATGTTTACCAAAAAAAAGAATAAAATTATATATTTCCAAACTAGAACCGTTTAGGGTACGTAAGGTTGTCAATATCTAATTTCTATAACAACTGATTGAATATTGCTCCACCTATTTGGAATAGTATGCATTGATATTCGGAGAAACACATACGAAAAGAAAAAAAAAAGAAACTTTATGTTTTCACATTTCAAGAAAAGAAAAGAAGTAAATGAGCTTTTTCTCGTGTGAATGTGATTCTTTGACAAACGGAAGTAGACTTCTAAGACAAAGACAAATTTTCCAGACAGTAAAAGTAGAAGAAAGAAAAGAAGCAATCATCTTCTTCCAAAATGTGATGTTTCCTTTTTAATTTACTTTCATTTCTTTTGAGGTCAGGTTTTTTTCTGTCTTCTTCCTTTTTTTTTCTGTTGAGTGAATTACATTTGGAATTTTATCACTCTCTTTTCAATTATAGTTCTTATGATGTTTTTGGATACATTCTCGACCATGTCCTTGTTTTCGGGTGCATCAATTTAATGTTATACTATAGTGACTTTTGGCTTTACATAGACAAGATAGGTTCACGGGTTTTACTGCAGATTTAATCTTCGTGTTGGTTGAAATGTCTCATTGTACCACCATCTCCTATGTTATGGCCGCTACTTCTTCCATCTGGTAACTTTTTCTATAGACTCATTTTCGAGTGCGTCTTTTTTTTTTGGCCGGTTTAGTTGGAAATTTGACGACTCTATTCTCCTCACCACCATTGTCCGTGAACACATGACCCATAAGCCATACCCAACTCTTTTTTTTCATAGATTCACTTGGATTTTTTCCACAGAAGTCCTCAGCTTTTCAGGCTACCTGGTGCTTAAACCTTAAGTTCTTGTTTTGTGTTGGTTTTTGCTAAGCCACGCGGTTTCTGCTTCGATCATCACTTGGAGCATTTCCTGTAACTCTTTTGTTTTCTCCACCTCATGGGAACTTGCAAAGATGGAACGTCAGCTCCTCTGTGGTAATTTTGTAGAAAAATGGTATTTGGAGTTGGTGGTGGTAATAGAATGTTAGATTCGAGGATGGTCCAAAGCCACAAGCGTTCAAAAAGGTTAACTGATCAACTCTATTAATGTTCGTTACACTACATCGTTTCCTTCTATTTTTATTTATTTTTTGGTAGTTTTCTCTAAGTTTTACTGCGATGATCTTAGAGTTCTGGCTGCAAAATCTCTACGATGATCTTCTTTTTTCCGTTTGCTTAAATTAATTGTAGTTAGCGTGGTCCTGAAACAAGACAATGACAACTTTAGAATTTGCTATAAAGATGAGATGGCTGTTCCTTTTCATTTTTAGATCAAAATTTTGATTCTTGTTTATGGAAATAACAGAAGCACTTGATGTAAATATGTTTTTATTGAATAAATTTTACATTCATTCAAAAAAAAAATAGAATTTGCTATAGTGTAGTTTCCCATTAATTCTTTGCTCACGTTTTAATGCACTGTGCCAGCTTTCCAGAAAAGAAAAGAGATCAATCTTCGTCCAATATTTCTCTTGAAGCCTCTCAACGCATCAAGCTAGTGAGTACGATCACCCTTCTTTTTTTTTCCAAACATGTAAAAGAGATGTGTGATGATAAAAAAAGTGGGTATATTATTTCCTTCGGTTAAACAACAGCCTTGAATGACGCTGAGACATGATTCTTTGGATTTTTATCTTTCTATTTCTTTGCTTTAACACAAATATTTCGCTATTCTTCTTTGCTGTCGCTAATGGATTTTTGTCTAATGTGGTTTAGGACATGGGTCGTTCAAATGAATCAACCAGAGGAGCCAAGCACAATCATTATCATTCAAACACCAAAACTTCTCTGAAGCAGGAGGTAACGTGTACGTTTTTCTTATTCTTTTTTACTAAGTTCACGTTTTTGTTTCCTGGATTAGGCTCAATCACCTTGTTCATGTGGTCGGAATCACAGGTGGATCATCTGGAGACAAGATTGCAAGATCAGTTTAAGGTTCGTTGTGCATTAGAGAAGGCGTTAGGTTATGGAACATCTTCTTCTTACAAGCTGACTGAAACAAACGACATTCCCATGCACAAGGTCTGTCACTTAAATTTCCCAAAACTATACAGAAACGAGTTCCGTGGAACTAAAGATACCTTTTCTTGTTTTTATTTTACTTTTCTTGTTCAGCAAGCTACTGACTTGATCAAAGAAATTGCGGTTCTTGAGATGGAAGTTATACATTTGGAGCATTATCTTCTTTCGTTATATCGAAAAGCCTTTGACCAGCCAATATCAGAGAACAAGAAGCCAAAGTCTCCTCCTTCTGTTTCAGCCCCTACAAGGTGTCTAGACTTTTGTGAAGAACCATCTACAACAGATCAGCCTACCAATCCTCTTCTTGATGATTTCAAAGACAAATTGAAACCCTGTTTTCACCGTATCCACTCCCAGCTTTCAGCATCTGAGAGTAAAAAGGCATCTCCAGAATATTCTTGGAGTGAAGCCATCTGCTCTAGCCACTCCCAACCGCTGTATGCGAAGAATGGAGAAAATCTGATAAGTCTAGCTGAACATCTTGGCACGCGAATATCAGATCATGTTCCAGAGACACCAAACAGGTTGTCTGAAGGTATGGTCAAGTGCATGTCAGAAATTTACTGCAAGCTTTCAGAGCCACCACCATCTGTACTAAATCACAGACTTTCACCATCTCCAAACTCGTCCTTATCATTTTCTCCCTCTGGATTGGGAAACAGCTCCTCTTTCGATAACTCATTCCATGTAGTAGAAGGAGAGAAGGAATTCAGTCGACCATACAGCAACATGGTTGAAGTGCTTTGCATTCACAGGGGCTCCAAAAAGGCCAGTGAGGTGGAAGATCTACTGCAAAAATTTAAGTGAGTCGCTTTGAGATTAGACATGAGGATGAGGGTAGAAGGTGAATTAGGGGATCTTTAAATGTTTAAAACACTTGCAGGTCGCTTATCAGTAGATTGGAGGAAGTCGATCCAAGTAAGTTGAAACATGAGGAGAAGCTGGCCTTCTGGATAAATGTGTACAATGCACTTGTGATGCATGTAAAACTTTCTTTCTTTGAACCAAACCAATCTCGTTTTTTTCCAGCGCTTAGCAATTTATATCAATGCGTCATATAGGCCTATTTAGCTTATGGGATTCCACAGAACAATGTGAAGAGAGTGCTACTGCTACTCAAGGTAAGCAACATGATCTCTTTACATATGAACCATCCTTTCGTATTCTATGTCTTGAAAATTTTCTTGTATTTATACAGGCTGCATATAATGTTGGTGGACACACGGTTAGCGCGGAGGCAATACAAAGCTCAATTCTTGGATGCAAAATGTCTCATCCTGGACAGGTAACTTTGAGAATCAATAATGAAATTATGAAACGTTGGCTTCAAAAAGCACAAAACTTAATAATTACTTGAGTAAAAAAGACTTTTATGTTTTCATTTTTTTTCTCTTAATAGTGGCTTAGACTGCTATTTGCTTCAAAGAAGTTCAAAGCAGGAGATGAAAGAATAGCTTACGCAATCGACCATCCTGAACCTCTCCTACATTTTGCACTTACTTCAGGCAGCCACTCCGATCCCCCGGTATTTTTTTTGATCACTTTAAGAAAAAGCTAATTAAGATAACATGTGAAACTAACCCCTTTCAAATTTTAATCAATGCTTACGATATTATGCATCTTGGTTGCTGTTTTTATTTGAAACAGGTTCGTGTATATACACCGAAAAGAATCCAGCAAGAGCTGGAAAACTCAAAAGAAGACTACATAAGAATGAACTTGGGCATACGCAACCAGAAAGTCCAGCTACCAAAACTTGTGGAAACCTTTGCAAAAGAGTCCGGTTTATGTCCAGCAGGTGTCACGGAGATGGTTAACGGGAGTATACCGGAATTTTCAAGACAGTGCCTTAAGAGATGCCAAGCTGGTAGTAAATCACGGAAGGCCATTGATTGGATCCCTCACAGCGTTACATTCAGATATCTTATTCTTAGAGAACTTGCCAAATGAAATTTATAATTCGTATTTTGATGGTATGTACAGGCAGCTAGTTATACATGTTCGATCATGCCCGGTTAGTTATTAGAGATTCATAAAGTGGATTTGTTAGACGAACGTTTACATGTGAGAATTGAGATGATTAACTTCCCTTAGGAAAAACTGTATCTATTATATTAAAATAGAAGTCATAACTTCTCATTCATGTGTGATTTTTTTATAAAATAGACTATTACTAGAGTTGGTCACATTATATTTTCAATCATTATCAATTTTCATATTAAATAGAATATATTACATTATTCAATAATTAATAACCTTAATATTATATTAAAAATAATAACTTCCCAATATTTTAGGAATTTCATAACAATATATATAATCCAACTTGTATTTAAATCATATATACATATATGTCAAAATTTCGAAAAAACATGTTTAAAAATATTTTAACAGAATTTAATTTTTAAACTTAACTAATTTCATGAT
>OVBX01001978.1:0-22538 GCA_900406325.1 Erucastrum elatum | reverse complement strand
TACTACTATCTCTATAACCAAACAAAAGCTTAAAGTACTTCTACTTTAATAAGATAGATTGGCAGTTTTTTATATTACAAGACATGTACTATCATATACAACTTGCTGTTACAATGTACATGTATAAATTATACTCTCTCTATTTCACTTTATTTGTCGTTTTATATTTCAATACACAGATTAATAAAACATTTAATTTTATATATTTATTAGATAAAAACATCATTATCAATAGACATAACCAGATTTCAATCAATAGAAAAATATATTATAATACAAAGTCAATATTTTACATTAAAATCATAAAACGACATATGTTTTGGAACGAAAATTTTTGTTCCAAAAAAACATCTAATTCGAAACGGAGGTTTCAAAACGGAGGAAGTACAAGTCAACTTAACAATGAATGCTTGGCTGTCATATGATAACAATCTCCCAAACTTGAGTTTCTCATGGGTAGTCGAGTTTTTCTATAATCCCTAAGAAATACATAATAAATTTTTTATAGCTTGCTTGTAGAAGTTGTTCTTTCTTTTTGTTCTATATTTTCGTATCGGCAAGATATACATTTTTATTAATATGGAGATATTTCAGATCTACAGAAAAGTACGAACTACTCCTTCAAAAAAGTACAGCTTTTAGCAAAAAAAAGGGTACAATTTATAAATAAACTAGATATGGACTCGTGCGTTGCACGAGTTTTGATTAATGTTTTAAATTCATTGTATGATTTTTGTATATGTTATATGAAAATTATTTAAGGAATAAGAATTATTTTACTCACATAAGTTTTGGTTAGTACTCCTATTTTAACAATCATGGTGCATAAGTGAAGTGGGTTATTAGCAACTTTATATATAAAGTTAGAGAAAAGAACTATTCTCAAAAATTCAAATCGAGCTCAGTGTAAAGAAATACGAATAAAGCAAAATACAAAGAATTTAAAAGTTTAATCAAACCAATTAAGTTGAAGATAATGTCGTACACTTTCTTTAGCTCTTAATTTAATGCATGTTTGTATTCATTTTCTATGTTATTTTTCTTGTTCAAACATATTATAATGCTTCCATGACAATTTAGTAATATTTTGTGTTGTCATTGTAGGATCTCAAAAATTTTTTGTTCATTCGTTAGCATTTATATATTTTTGTTTGTATGAGTTCATTCATATTTAAAATATCTCAAGTTCTCAGCTCTATATATTTCTCTATCTTTTCTCATAAAATAGAATTATATTATAAATTTTCTCAGTTAACAATTCTACAGGTTTTATGAGGATGTGCGTCTGGCTACATTATCATAAGTTGTTTCGTAAAATCCACACCAGACGGTATTTCTTACATAGTGCTGAACATATCTTATAAATTGTTTTGCCAAACTAATAATTTGCTTTCTTTGAAACTTGAGACCTAGAACACATAGTGTAAAAACATTATTCCTTAGTCAAGCATAGATTATTGAGACTTCTGTAGAAAATTAGCTAATTATAGGAAAATAATAAGATCTTTTTACAACTCCCTTTTGCTTAGAACTTTAATAAAGAAAAAAAATCTTAGATTTATTATAAAATAATCAGTTGTATTCTAAGGTTTTTGTACTCTGTTTAAAAAAAAATACTATTTTCTTTCATAGTTTATTTTTTCCTGGTTTTAATTTTTTTGATTATAATATGATTTTTTTTAAACTCTCTTTTGCTTAGAATTTTAGTAAGGGAAAATATCTAGATTTATTATAAAATAATTTTTTGGATTCTCAGATTTTTATACTGCTATTTTTCATAATTCCGTTTTCATAAAATTTAAAAAAGAAAAATTATTTTCATATAGATTATACAATTTTATAATAATTATTAGTATATTTTTTTGTTAACAATATTTTATTTAAAACATACGAACGAAAATTACTATTAAATAACTATGATAATTCTATTTGTTCATTTTTTTAAAAAGGAAGATTATTTTCGTATAACTTTTGTAAATTTATTTTTTCTGGATATAAAAAAGGAAAATAATATTAAATAATTTACTGTATGAATTTTTTTTGTTTACAATATTTTGTTTAAAACTTAAAAAGGAAATACACTATTAATTAACTATTTAATAAAAAATATTATTTAACACATGTCACAATTTTAAATATACAATTGACATGTGTCACGATCATGTTAATTAGTAACTTTGAAAACAAAGCTTTATATAATAAGATTTACTTTTTGAATATGTAAATATGTAAATGTTTGACGACGGAGTGTGTTGTATTGTCCAGAACTTCTGTTGATCAAGCGTATTGTACGTTGACGTGACTGTTGATGTTGCTTGTTGCTATCATTGGTGTGTATCAAGTGTTGATGTACTTGGTGAAATACTTAAGATTAAGAATGTACCTTTAGATATCTGAAGGATTGAAGTCTAAACTTTAGTTCAGGGTTAGGTAACTTGATGAAGTCTAAACTCAATAAAAATTTACCTCAAAATAATGTTTCCACATTTTCATACTATAGAGTAAACCATTGGTTTAAGAGGGTTATATTTATACTACGTGTGTCTAAATTAGTTATAATATACTTTACTGTTCTAGATTTGAAATCTGAACGAAATCACGAAGATTAAAAATAATCTATGCTAGTAAATTTGTATGTATCGGAGGGTTATACTTAATATTACGTGTGTCTAAATTAGTTATAATTTACTTTACTGTTCTACTAGATTTGAAATCTGAACGAAATCACGAAGATTAAAAATAATCTATGCTAGTAAATTTTATGTGTCGGTTAATTGTGCACTTTATTTTTTCGACTCATGTGCACTTTCAAAAATAATAACAAACAAGAATGTATCATGTGCCGTCAATGTCAACATATGGAGCAAAGTAGATAAAAAAAATCAAAAACCTATAAATAGACATACATACAGATTACAAAGCCTCATCCAAAAATAATTATAGAGCAATAGAAAGAAAAATAAGCAAAGAAACGATATGATGTCATCTTTGTCCACAACATCTCTTCTCCCTCTTCTTCTTTTTTCTCTTTTGTGGGCGGTCATCTCGGTTGACGCGTCTTTCCAGACACCCCTTCTGCTGCCGATACTTATGTCTGGCCCTCACTCTTTCGCCTTTAATTCCACAGAAAATGGATTCTACACTGGAGTCTCCGGTGGTACAATCCTCAAGTATACTCCCGAGGAGGGTTTTGTCACTTTTGCACACATCACAGAATCATCGTAAGTTCTTTTTATTTTATTTATTCGATGAGGAAGCATGTTGTTAAGGATTATAACATAGTTCAAAAAGGTACGTAGAGCTCACTAAACGATGACAATTTCACATGTCATATACGTGTAATGTATATTATCCAAAAAAATGAGAGAATGTCTAATATATATGTCATTGTCATACACACAAACAAAACCTAGAGATACAAATAGTAACATATCATTTATATATTTTAAGTTCCCCGGTTTCAATTGTTCTTATTACAATTCAGGGATTCTTTATTGTGCTACGCTTTACAAGAGCCGATTTCCTCCGAAAGGTGCGGCCGACCTGCGGGGATAGCCTTCAATGAAAATACAGGTGATCTCTACGTCGCCGATGCTCTGTTGGGTCTTCACGTTGTTTCTCCCGCCGGTGGTTTGGCCGTGAAGATCGCCGATGGTGTTGATGGAAATCCCTTCAAGTTTCTCTATGGTCTTGACGTTGATCCAACAACTGGTATCGTCTACTTCACTTCCTTGAGCTCACGCTTCAGCGCATAGTAAAGTTCCTTCGTCCTCTTCTTCTCTCTTCTTCTATACATGCACTAATTGTTTTGATTATCATTTAATTAAAAAGTGGGGCAATTGGGGTTGTTCCTTACATAAACTAGTTTTACGGCTACAGATGATATAAAATTATAATCTTCGCAACTTTTTAACAATATCGAAAAAGCAAACAATTCTAATAAAAGGAAAAATATCCGAATAAATTGCAACGTAATTATTGATAAACTTTGTTTGAATAGTAAACGGTCTTCAGAAGAAAAAATCCATTCCTAAATATTTACCTGTCATGATTTAAATTAGGTTAAAAAATACTTGCTCAGATATTTTTTTTTGTTTTTCCAGATACATTGTTTGTTGCTTATATACGTAATTTTTTTGTTATGTAGCCAAATGCATCTTCTAGTGAATCTGGAGGACGCCACAGGAAAACTCTACAAGTACGACCCATCAACTAAGGCTGTCACCGTATTGATGGAAGGTCTAGGCGGCTCAGCTGGTTGTACCGTAAGCTCGGATGGTTCTTTCGTCCTGGTTAGTGAGTTTACAAAGAATAAAATCCTGAGGCATTGGATCAAAGGACCTAAAGCTGGTTCTTCTGAAGACTTCAGCATTTCGCCTTCAGACTTACGCCCTAGCAGTATCAGAAGAATCGGTTCTACTGGAAACTTTTGGGTCGCTGCCGTGCATAAGGTTACCAACCAAACAGCGATCGTCAAACTCAATCCTAACGGCGAAGTGCTTCAGAGACTTAGTGTTCCTTTGCAATTTAGTTTTCTTAGCGAAGTTAACGAGTTCAACGGTGCTCTATACTTCGGGACTCTCGTTACCCGAATTGTGCAAATTTTTAAGCTTTAAAACCTTGAATGGAACCCAAGGGTGACCGATGTGGTAAATTACCTTTAATTTTCAGTTCAATAATATTTGTAATATTACAATAAATAAAATAATAAACATGAAATGATATGCATAAGGTTTATTTCCTTGGAAAATGGTTGAACTTCTTTAATATAATACTAGATTTCGATCCGCGCAACCGTGCGGATGTTATTTTCAATTATATATATATATATATATATTTGTTTTAGATTATTATTTAATGTTAATCATATATTTATTTTTTTATATTTTAAATATAATAATTTATAGTTACATGTTGTAAATAATCAATTACTTACAATCGTCACATATGTTTTTTTTTTCTTATTATATATTTATCTTATTGTATTTATATATAATTATTAAAAAATTAATATGCATGAATAAAACATGATTTTAATAATTATTTTGTATTTAATTTCTATTAAATTTTTACCCGCCCTTTAAAAACTGGATTTCATTTTTATAATATTTTTATGTTTATTCATTTTACATAATATATTATTGTATATACAAAAATCTAAGATATGTTAATTTTTATAAATGTATTGTAGTCTGTCATCGAATATTATTTTAAAAAAAATATTTTATATGTATGAAAATAAAATTTATTAGCTATCAATTTAATGTAATTTTATCATATGTAGTTCAATAGAATAATTTTATTTTAACATGATTGATTACGAATATAGAATAGATAAAAGTATGTTAGAATTTTTTTTTATTAAAAATTATATAAGTAAAAACTCTCTATATATATTAATGCATAATTATATTTCATTTCTAATTAAGAAATTATTGGAACTATTTTTTGAAAATTAATATATTGTTAATATATTTAGATCAACATACAGTAAAACCTCTATAAATTAATAATGCTGGGACTTTGAAATTTTATTAATTTATAGAGATAATAATTTACAAAAGTTTCCTTATATAATTTTTTTCTATTTTTGAATATTTTTATTTATAAAAAGAAGAAATAATTTATTTTCCGTACGTACATTATTTAAATTTTAGAAATTTGAATTCCATATTGTTTTCTTATCTTATCATGTATATATTTTTATGTTTCATAGTATTGTTAAGTGGTTTTCGGAATAAATTTACTAAATATTATCAAAATATATTGTAATGTTAAGAAAAATAAAGAATATTCATTGTGAATATAATATCAACAATATAATATTTAGCTTGTACTTATATAAAAATTATATATAAATAGATTATTAATTTATGATTTTTAGGAGACTATATATTTACATAGAAGTTTTTAAAATATTATTATCTTATTATTTTATCGATTTATATTATATTTAACACCGGCTTAACTTGGAACCGCAAAATTTATTAATTTATAAAGATTATTAATTTATAGATTATTAATTTATAGAGGTTCTACTGTAGTAATCTTCTTTCAATACGCTTGATTTTCATTATATAATTGATAAAAATAAGATAGAATATTAATTTTCTATTTTATAAATGATAATTGAATATATTAGAGTATAATAATATTTCAAAACTAATTACAAAATTAGTTAAAATATTTACATATAATTTTTGAAAATTAAGTTCCTGATTACATATTTTAAACAGATTTTTTCGAAAATGTTAATATATATATATATATATATATATTAACTATAGTTAAAATAGCTCAAATATTTAATATTTTGCTACTTCTATTTACGTAATCCCTAAAATAATGGGAAGTTGCTAATTTTAATTAATTATTTATTATATTGTTAACTTAAAATAAAGGGATAATTTGGAAATATATACTCTAATAAGAATAAAATTTGAAAAATACATCCTCATTTTAAATTTTTGAAAAATACACTTATATAAACATAAATTTACATAATTGCCATTCTTAATATTTGTCTATTTCTAATATATTATTTCTAAAAATAACTTAAAAAATCATGAGAAGGGATAAGAATATCTGCGCAATATCTTTTTTTATATCACTAATATCTGCATAAATTTTTTTAATAATATCTTAAATTATTTATTATTTTGAAAAAAGAAAAAAAAATTAAAGTAACTTGTCGTCTTCAGTCTTCTCGTCTCTTTCCTCTCGTTTCTTCTCTTCCATTCCTGATTTTTTTTTCTCCTCTCACAGATTCTTCTTCTCCTCTCACTAAGAAAAGTTTGTTGATTCATAAATCAAATAACAGTTTCAAATTATGATTATATTATATGCTGACAAAAGTTCTATATAAACTTCATGATAAAGTCAAAACAAATCATAATTCACATATTTATCTTTGTTATTATAAAATTTAAATGATAAAATAACATATTTGTTTCAACAGGCACATTTATCTTAAACAAAAATAATTTTAGTGATATTATTTTTAGGGATTTTTATTAAATACAAATTTATATATTAATTTTGAATTAAATTTTAATTATTGAAATATCTTGGGTAATAAAGTCAATTCATAATTAAGGAAATGTATTTTTCAAAAAGTAAAATAGAAAATGCATTTATCAAATTTCAAATCCTAAATATGGTATTTTGCAAATTATCCCATAAAATAAAATGTACAGTTAAATAAATAAACACATATTTAAAGCTATGATTTCTAATAAAAGTTCATTTAGTTAAAAATCACACATGAATGAGAAGTTATGATCTTCTTTTTTAATATATAAGATTTCATAACAAAATAAATATTATTTTGCTTTAATATTTATGTACGTAGAAATCTTATTTTTATGTCATTAGTGTCATATATTTCATCAGTTTCAAAAAGATGCATGTTCTAGAGAAAAAAATATTTCACATCTTTTGAGCTCATGATGCATGTCTCTAGTGAGGTCTCACAGCGACCTCTGCAGGTCGCTCCAGGCTCCTCTCGTCCAATCATCCTCCTTTTCACATCTTTTGAGCTCCAAATGCATCCCAAAGTTTCCAAAAGCTCCCTATGATACTCCAATACTTGATAGAGACTCATGTATGCAAAATGCAACCTATACATGACTAAAACCTAATCTATGTGATGAAAATGCATGAAAAGGAATGGATGAAACAATGCAATTATGCAAGATATCATTTATGTACGTAGAAATCTTATTTTTATGTCATTAGTGTCATATATTTCATCTGTTTCAAAAAGATGCATGTTCTAGAGAAAAAAATATTTCAAAAAATACATTTTTTTATTTCCAATATAATTTTTGCCAACTAATAATGAAATAGAGTGAAGTTCAAAAGCATTAATTATATTTTGTAAAGTCTTATTGGTTTAAAAATATAAAAAATATAAAATTACAGAAAATTATGCATTGATAGTTAAGTTTTAATATATTTAATTAAAAATTGTGAATATTTTAAAATATCTATATTTTAAAATGGAGAGAGTATTATGTACACTAACCATCTTTTAAAATGTATGTATGACTTTTCCAAACACACTAGTATTATAGTTTACATGTTTGCTATTAGTTAGCTGCTTCAAACTGTCACATGTTTTATAGCCTTTATTATATATTCAGTACTTATTGGATTTACGTTTGGTTATTTGACAACTTTGCAATAAAATTGAAGAGGATATATATTTTAAAGATATTTTTTCGGGCTTCAAGATCACTCATATTCACGAGCACAAAACCGGATCTCCGATGTTTTAGCTAAGACGGCAAGATCAATTCATAAAAAGTTTTATTTTGTTGATTGTTTTATTCTGGTCTGATAGTTCAAATTGGTTTGGGTATTTAACAAATTTGACATTATTTTCTCAAAACAACACTGAGTGGGCCGAAATTAGGTTACTGGGCTTTTTATTTTGGAAACATCAAAGGCAAAGCGGTTAGACCCTAACTCATTCCGACCAAACGAAATCTTCTGAGAAAGTTTGACGGCAAGGAAGAGAGAGAGAGAGAGAGAATGTGGTTCACCGGCGGAGGAGGAGGAGGAGGACTAAGGAAGCTCTGTAGAGCCTCCGCGGCTGTTTTAGAGAACGGGATGAGCTCTTCTAACTCTCTGTTGGTGAGATACATGTCGAGAGAACGAGCTGTGAACGTCAGAAAGATAAACCCTAAGGTTTCGATCCAAGAAGCTCACATCATCTCCACTTCTCTCTACGATGTCTTCAAGAAACATGGTCCTCTCTCTGTTCCCAACACTTGGCTCCGCGCTCAGGTTTGTCTTCCTCTCTGTTCATTTCTATGTCCTGAGATCAGATGATTTACTTGAATGTGCCCGGTCTTGTCTGTTTGGGTTAGGGATTGAAATGGTCTGAAAAGTATTGATAGAGAAAACATGTTTTACTGTGTTGATATAATGATAGGAAGCTGGGGTTAGTGGAATCAACAGCAAAACACATATGAAGCTGTTGCTGAAATGGATGAGAGGGAGGAAGATGCTTAAGTTAATCTGCAACCAAGTTGGTTCCTCTAAGAAGTTTTTTCACACCATTTTACCTGAAGATCCTCAACAAGAGACGCCACCACAAGTTGCTGCGGCTGCTGCGAGTGAGAACAAGAAACAAACCTTAAAGAGAAGAAGCAAATAAACGGATATGGTCTTTCACATAACTTGGGAGAGCTAATCTCTGTGGGGGCCACACTCTGCTGTTTTTTTTTGTGTCTGTATGGGGTTTCTGTCTTGTTTTGATTTGCTTTTGTGTCCCCAGGGAAAACATTATAGTTGCTGGTGTAGGAAATTCTGGAGAAACTCATGGCTTGTTTTGATCCTTTTGCTGAGCACCCTTTGAATAAATGTAACATCAATTCAACATTGCACTAAGCAAATACCAAAAAACCGCATGGAAAATTTAAAGGAGGAGGCAGTGCAGAATCAGAAGCAAAGTTTAATAAACTAAAGAAGGATTTACAGGCGGTGTTCAGTGTACTTTACTTCCAAGAGGACATGCAGGAACTTCTTCTTCAAGCTCAATCAGAGCTCCAATGATTCATCCATTTGACTAGAGTTACATGTGGATTCTGTTTTCCTTCTCTTATGTTCTGCTTCATTCTTTTATCTATGTCTAAAAGAAAAATTCCTCATTGTTTCCTCCATCGTTATTCACTGATCACTGCACTATGTTTTCTGGAGAAGATCTCTTAGGCCCAAAGGAGCCGAATACATGACACACACATCTTTAGATATGCCACTCTACCATTATTGATGAGTACACAGTATTAACTACACTTCATGGCATCCTAATTCTTGTGGAACCCACTATAGAAACATATACATCATATTTCTGAAAAAAAAAAAAAAAGCATCTCTGACAACAAGATCATATCATCAAGGGGTCACAGTTTCACTATGTACACTATTACAGGGAGATCAACATAGAATGCACACATGAAGCTCAAACACAATCCCAATACAAACACTCCAAACTCTATAGGGCATTGACCACAGTGGCCATGGTTTGGTTTCTAGCTACTTACACTACTAAGCCTCCTTCTTCTTCTTCAGTTTCATACCTTTCTGGCTGCTCTGCCTCTGTTGACTTGGTGGTGTCACTTCCACAAGAAGAAGCCTCGACATCACATACGTCAAAAGCTCTTCCCGGTGAGAGAATGTGAAATCAAGGTGAGCATATTCAAACTCATTAAACGATACATCAACCCCTCCCTCTCTCATCACCTTGTAGTGTTTCCTCACCATGGAAGGCCGAATCACCTTGTCTTTCTTCCCCGCCACTAAATCCACAGGCACGTCGATGAACTCGTAAGACTCCCCTAGATCAAGCGGTTCAGGAGAGCCGTAAACCTCCATGTTAGCCGTCCTGCTCCCGTAATCAAACATCTTGAACTTACCAGTGTGTTTGATCTGAGCTAGATGTTTCGCAACGCCGAAGGAGACAGCCGGCATGTCGTTCATGTTGTAGTGAGGCGTCCCTAAGACTCCGACCCAGTTCGAGCTGTCTCCACCAACTACGTAACTCATAAGGGTTTGGACCAGACCACCAAGAGCAGGATAGTTGTGAAAGTCACGTGCTAGCTTGTTCAGAAGCATCCTGAAGAATCTTGTCGGTATGTAGAAGGCGGGCACGATGCGAGCCAATACAGGACTCACAAAGAGGAATATGTACTCAACGATCGTGAAACCTAAGTTGGAGTCCTCGTGGAATCCAGCAGGTGAAAGTAGGATCAGTCGGGAGAGTCTGTGTGGCTTCTCCTTGATTTTGCGAGTGATGACGTACATGAGAATCCCAGCACCACCTAGGCTATGACAGACGGCACAGAGCTTATAAGGCTCCTCCTGGTTGATTTCGTCGTCGATAGTAGGATGGCTGAGCTTTAGTTCTGAAGTTTTGATTTCGTGGATTTTTTCTATCATCGCTGGGATATCTTCAGTGCCGTGCTCGTTAATGGAATATCGCCAGTACCTGCATTTTGATAAACAGCAATCAATCAACAGTAGCTTGCAAGCATATATCTCAGCATTAACAGTTTTTTTTCCCCAGTCTATCATAAGGAAACTAGACAGCGCAAGTAGACAAAATATAAAGCAAACTTGAAATCAATAACTCACTCTTTCGAAGATATGTTCTTGTTCACATGATCTCTTGAAACTAAACCCCGGAAGTTCCCCAAGAAAACATCATAGCCTGTGAAGTAAAAGAGTGTAAGATTCTCAGCAGTTGGTATGTGAATTAGCAAAGGACTGGATTATGAACAAGACGGAGCTTGAACCTTGGTCATACGCAGCAAAAGCTGGAGATCCAACAACTCCATTAGATACCCATCTAGAGAAGAAATGCAAAGAAAAAAGCATGATGAGAAATTATGCAAAGAATACTTCATCAACCAACTGTTCAGCTTATTGAAGTTTGCAACTTTTACAAGTAATCTAAGATAAAGACACCATGAAACTCACCCCATTGAAGAATCCAAAATCCCATGCTGTAGATAAACAGCTTTCCTTGCATCACGTCTGCAAAGACAGTCAGGGGTCACATACTTAAGGTATAGAAAGGATGCACAAGTGAGCGTAATAGAAGAAAGTTAACCTTGGTATCCTTTCCAAGAGAAGAACATATCCATCAGATGTAACAACACGAATAGCTTCGTAAGGATACCTATTAAACGTAGGAAATAAATGAACTAAATGTCAAGTACTTGAGAACGAAAGAAAGAAAAAAAAAAAGCACAAGACATCTAAGCTGCCCCCCTTACCCCAGCTCTGTGATGACATCTTGACACGTTCGAGTATCTGTGTTCATAGAGTTGTATAAGCGCGTGGGCGTTTCGTTAAGAGATGGATCAGTATCTCCTAAAGTGGCGGTCTGCACATTCTCATCATCTGAAACGTCATCATCACTTCCTTTACGACTGCGACCGCGAGAAGAAGAGAACCACGACGACACTATAGCAAAAGCTTCCGACGGAGAAAGGATCATATGCGTAGCCCTGTGGAAAAAATCAAAAATTGCTTCTATGCAGATCTCAATAGCAAGATGAAGATCCTGCAAAACAAAGCACATCAAGTAGGAAGAATGAGCGAGAAAGCAGTGAGATGCTTTTCCAGAGAGATTAGTGCATCCACAAACCTCAATGACTCCGCGTCTTCTATCAGTAGCTCTATTAGGAACGTCATGGTCTTTGCTAGACATAGTCTTGCTAACACGAGGCCTAGGTGAACGTTGGTTCCTCCTTGGACTCGAAGGAGCTCTTGAACTTCTCTTATAGAACAAACGCAGAAAGTATTGCGGTATCCATATCAAGATCCGTAAAGGGAATATCAACCACCAAAGAACGAACGTAATCCACTCGGTCCAGTGGGTTTCAGGATTTGCAGAGGCACTGGCCCAAGAAAGCCGTGAGCTTTGAGATGAAGGTGATGCAGGGAGGGCACCATCACTCTCTTCTCCGGAAGAATAGTCCGAGCTCGAAGTATCAGAATCCACAGAGAGCTCATGAACGAAGTGATTGAAAGAAGAGACCCCACTGCCATGTAGAATTGAACAAAATAGTTAATAATCATCATCATGATTCATGACAACTGACAAGATTGAGAAATGTTATTTCGTACTTGTGCATCCAGCGTGGCAAACGTGGACCACGGAAAGTGGGTCTGAGCTCCCAACCATGGAGACCTTCGAGAATGTTAGCGTTCCCAGGGAGAAGGGTCAAGAGAAGAGCGGAGACTCCGTTAATGCATCTAGCAATGTTGTTTAAAGACTCATATGTTACAGTTTTCACCGACCTGCACTACATGACAAAAACATATAACCGAAAGCCATAGTCTGAGATTAGAAAGTAAGGATTCGGGTTACTATATAAGGAAAGCAGAGATCATCAATTCATCATAATAAGAGGAGGATGATAGAATGCAAAACTCATCGACGATATGTAAGAGAAAAGGATCTCACTCTTTGGTTACCGCGAGAGCGTTATCTACGATCCGTTGCATCCTTTTTTTTTTTTTTTTTTATAATCCTAACTCGGAATTTTAGAACGAAAAAGTAATTTGATTCGGCGATCCGCCAATTTTTTCCAGGGAAACGACAACGGAACAATTCTTCTATCCCACCAGCAATATTTTGAAATCGCGATGACTTGGCTGGATCGCGATGGAGTTTTTATTCAGAACGAATTAAAGAAAACAAGGAAAAAACAGAGACCCAGAAAACGAGATTCCGACGAGATTCAAATAAATCCAAATGAACAATATAAATTTGGGAGAATCCGATATTTTAGGGGCACGTCGGCGATTCTTTCCGTCCAGAGGATGAGAGAGAATATAGACCAGATTGAGATGACACGTGGTTAACCGTTATTCGATAATAACGAATGTGACAAAGATGACACGTTTTCATTCAGCGTTTGGGAGACGGAGAAGGTCGATTTACCAAACACGCGACACACAAATAGGTAGGCATGGGCACGGATCGGATATCCGGGTTTTTAAGGTATTTGTGATTTGTTTCGTATGCTACGGATATCTAATTTTTGTATTTGTTTTGCTTCGGAGAAATACGGATATTCGGAAAAACGGATATCCGGAAAATAAATAGATAGTTACAGATATTTGCGAATACTTACGGATATCTCATCTGTTTTGATTAATACAAATAATCTTAAAAATTCGATGCATATTTGTTTTGTATATTATATTTTTACATGATATATAAGATAAAAAAATTAAAAGAATCAGTGAATCTACATATATTGTAAAACTTTTAAACTTAGTTAACAATTATAATAACACAAAACTTAATGAAAAAATTTATAATTATCATAAAATATATTTTTTTCTTTTTATATTTACTTTTATATAAGTAATAATGTGAATAAAATTTGTCAAATCATATGTCAGAATAATAATTATATAATTTTATACATTTAGAACTTTAAATACAATCAAGATATACATGTACTTATATATGTCAGATCGGATCGGATATCCGCTCTCCAAAATTTTGATATTTGTGATTTGCTTCGTATTTGACGGATATTGAATTTTAGTATTTGCTTCGATTTGTAAAGATACGGATATCCGGATTTTTCGGATCGGATCGAAACGAATCGAATCAATATTTGCGGATATTTTGTCCACCCCTACAAATAGGGCAATGAGTAAAGAGGCCTGAGACCAATAATTTGCTTCTTTGAGATATTTTTATAGTGTCGACAAAAATTAGATTTTTAATAATTTGATTCTTCATATTAAAAACATATCCATTGAAAAAATATTTTAAGAATTCATCTAGTTGCATGAAACTTTTCTCTTCCATTCATTCGTTTTTGGAGATAACCTTCTGCTTAACGCATCTAATTAAATATTTAAATCCGTTGTCAACCAACCGAATTAAATTGGTCGTGGCAACTATTGTTCTTAGATTATAGTGTTATTATTTATTCGTATATGCTACAAGAGAAGTACTATTTTTCTTTTTATGAAACAGAGAAATAGTACTATTTTTTTTATAAAAGGCTTAAAAAATAGTACTAGTTGAAAAAACCTAAGTACCAAACCATGTGAATATTTTGGAAAAAAAACTCTATAATGCCCAAGCAAATTCAAGAGGTTATAAAAGAGGTGCTTTTTCTTTGTCAAAATTGTAAGTCAAATATATGCATAGACTTTCCTGAATAGGAATCACAAACATAACCCTCTGACTGTCTGCAAAGGTTCTTATCATCTTGGCGAGAGAATATTACACCATGGGAATCAGCAGCAGAGCTCACCCCTATAGTACTATACAAAAAAAGGCATGAGCCCTCATTTTTCACCAATATTTGAGCCCCATCCATACAAAATACAGTAAAGGTTTATGGAGTATAAATGTGTGTATATATATATATGTTAGGAGCTTGATTGTTTATGTAGTTTGGTCTTATTTTAGTAGATTATTTTTGTCACAAACATATCTAGTGTATTTACAACTTCAATTGTTTATAAGAAATTGAGAAGAAACCATGTTTTTTAAATAGCCTTAGACCCCCAAAGGTGTAGGCACGACACTGATCAGCAGCCTACTAGTACTATACAAGTAGCACAGCTTTTATAGACATTTTTAAGAAGCTCCATGCTCTTCATACCTGATTACATGTCAAGTACCAACAGGAAAAACAGACAAACCCCAGCAGGTAGAAGAAACTGTTTTATGTGTGAGTCAAGATAACTGCACAACAATCCATGTAAGTCAAGAGCATTCCCCGGAGGGTTTAAGAATGGAGCGGAAGTAACTTTGATGTGAGCGCTCTGTTTGGTCGGAACATACTTAATCTTGGCTTCTAATGTGAATATAAGGAAGAAAGGGACTAAACACTAAAAACCTGAAAACTGACGGACGAAGCTGCAAACAAAAAAGGATCTAACGCCGTTGCCGGGGATCGAACCCGGGTCACCCGCGTGACAGGCGGGAATACTTACCACTATACTACAACGACTTTGTTGTTCATTATTTATCAATACATTGTTTTATTTATATTTAAAACATATGTTTGTTAATGACAGTCCGCTAAGTTACTTTTTTGGTAAATGAATGAAGTCGAAAACACAAACATGAAGATATCAAGTGTTGCAACCATATATAGTTAACACAAATCATCTGTGCAATAACAATACCTGTCCACAGTCACACACACACACAAACCCAATTGATTCCGACCAAAAATACTCAAAAGAATCACAACTTTCTCTCAAACAAAGAAGAAATAAACGTATTCTCCAAGCAAAATGGCTTCTTCTGTTATCATTATCACTCTCTTAATCTCTTCGCCTCCAATCTTTCTACAACTAGTTCTCGTTCAAGTCCCAGGCACCACAGATACATGTGTCTCAATTCTTCTTTCCTGGGCTCCATGTGGTCCATTCGTGCAAGGCTTTGTCCAGCTCCCGGCTCAGCCTTGTTGTGTTGGCTTAAACCAGATATATAGCCAATAACCAACCTGTCTATGTCTCTTACTCAAACAATATTCTACTTTGTCGCCTGCATTTCAATCAGCCAAACTCTTGCTCTACAATTGCCTCTGCTTTGTAACATTCCAGCCAATTCATCTTCTTGTTCCTCCCCGGGTACATAAATTTCCTCACAAACGTTGAAAAGAAAAAAACTTGGGTTGCAAGATTCGATTGTCTTCTTGAAATTTATGAGTGATGATTATAAGTCTCTCTAGGTGTAAAGAACACCTCTCATGTCGCGGGTAAGCCACTTTCCCCCAAAGTTTTCAGCGTCTTCATTTTAACTAAAACATAAAAAGGACTAAACATATCAACAAGAAGTACCACTGATCTCGTTTTACTTCAACAGTGACCCCATTGGCTCAAGTTGCACCAAGACACACCAGCTTTATGGGGCTAGGTTATGGTCTGATATCCTTTGGCCCCGAGTCTAAGATTCAGCTAATCATCCTTGCCCTCGCAGCGACCCTACCAGGAACTCTCCTCATCTGAAACCTGTTTCATTTTAACAACCGTCTCGGTTTACCTATATTCACCTGTTTTGGAGTTTCTCTATAAATCTTGATTACCTCATCCTTGTCAAAGAAGAGATTCTTCTGTATATTTCTTAACGTTTGCAGTTCTTGAAAATGAAATCAAGAAAACAGAACAACGAAAAAAAACAATACTCTTGTTTAATAATGTCTTTTCCGCTTTGATTCTGTAACATTATGAACACAAGAAGCTCATCATGATCTATGGCTTTTTATAACACTGAACTGAAACTACTCCAAAGTAGGCGCGACTTCTGTCGGATTGGACTCGAAAACATCTTCCGAGTTCGAACCCTCTGCTTCATCGAGAAGGTCACGAGACTCCATCGCCTCCTTATAAACCGGCGTCTCCTTGAAATCCGTCGCACCTTCGTTATACGTCCCCGCCGCAATTCCACCGGAGACCAACTGTAATAAAAATTCAAAAACGTTATAACCGCAGTTCAATTTGGAAAATCTGTTCAATTTGAAACTCACCGCGAAAACGATTCCGAAAGCCCACAAGTACTGAACGAAGAAACCTAGACCATCCCACTGAGGACCTTCGAAGGGATCAGGTTCAAGCCCAGGAAGATCTTTAGTCAAGAACTTGGGCGCGTCTTTTGGATCTCCTCTGAAGCGAGTGTTCACCGCGAACCTATCTTCATCTCCGTCATCGGCGGTTTCGATCTGAGACGGTGGTGTGTAGTCGACGTTGCTGCTTTCTTCCGGCTGTTCCTTGGTTGTTGTTGTCGGGACGAGGGTTCGACGCTTTTTGCTGTCGAACCGACCGGTTTGGGAGGAGTTGTTTTTGGCAGCGGAGACCACGTGGAGACGGGTTCTTGACGGGTAAGCAGGGAAGTTTATGAGTTTGAATGTGGAGAAGAGAGTAAGGGAAGCATCGGTGAGGTCTATGGAGTGGATCCTAGCGACTCTGCCACCGCTGCTCACGGTGAGAGTCATTTCTCTTTGTGTGTGTGTGGATGTGTGAGAGAGGGAGAAGGGAATATGAGAGAATCGGAGAAGATAAGGAAACGCACCTCCCTTTTTCGGGTCGAATTATAATTGACCCGACACGCTCAAATCCGTTGAAGGGGAATCGAAGGTATGTTATTTGTTTAGAGAATAAATGGGTCAACCACTAGAAAACACCAAATTGTTGTTATATCTTGTATAGTTTAATATATATAAATTTTAATATAAATATTGAATAAATAAATATTTTCAGATATTTTTTTTGTATTTTTAGGTATTTTTCAGGTCAAATCCGAACCGAATCCGACTCGAAATTGAAGCAAACCCGAACCGATAAATTTTTTCTTTAAGGGGAAATATGGGAAAATAGATTGAAAAAATTAGTATATTGTCCACATACCATAAAATGAATAAGAAGTTGTCCACTTAACATAATATTTTTTTTAAACCCAATTAATCCCCTAAACTAAGTCTAAAACGATTTTTGTATATTTTTTTCTTTTATTTTAAAAAAAAAGTAAAAAGGTAACAAAAAATATAGTAAATAGTAAAAAGTAAAAATAGATAGTAAATAGTAAAAAGGTAAAAAAATAAAAAAAGATAGTAAACAGTAAAAAGGTAAAAAATAAAAAAAATAAAAACGGAAAAAAAATAAATAAAATAGATATTAAAAACCTAAATAGTAAAAAATAAAATAGATAGTAAAAAAAGTAATAAAAAGGAAATATAATAGTAAATAGTAAAAAAATAAAAAAAGTAAAAAAATAAATAAATAAATATGCATGTTTTTCAACAATAGATTCAAAAAATTTGGAGGAATATTTTCAAATATTTTCTTAACAAATTTGGAAACAAAATATATTTTCAAATATATTCTTAACTGATTTTTGAGAAATTTAAGGAATATGTAAATATTCCGAATTTGGTAGAACATACATTCTGCTGTTGGTAGATTTTACATATGATGGTAGATACCACACAGTAGAATGTAGCATCTACCAGTGGTAGTATAAAGTATTGTTGTAGATAATATAATATACCGTCGGTAGATATTTAACACTTGGCAGATTCTATGATTCCTCCATGGTAGATTTTTATGAAAATACAGATTATATGATTATTTCTCCGTAGATTTATAGGAAAGAGTAATTCAAAAAATTTACGGTATTTCAGACTGTAGACAAAACCGTAACTTTTACTTTCTACCCTAGTAGGAAAATTAAGTACTGGTAAATTTTAAAATCTACCAGCGCCAGATATATATGTATGTAGCTGAAACATTAATCTACCTGTCCGTAGACAGTAGATTTAATTTTCTGCTGTCCGTAGATCAAAATATGAAATTATGTTTTGATAATATTTAGTCAACCAAAGTATTTTTCATATGATTGTTCAATGTTTATGTACATTTTTTATAAAGTTTCATATTTTTCTGACTTATAAAATAATTGATATAATTTTTTTAAGTTGGTCAAGGGTATCTTAGTCTAAATCTGACCAAAAAATGATTTATGCTAAAGGGACAATGTTGTTGTTTTTTTTAATCTGTTTTAGCAATTTTTTCTAAATTATAGTTATCCGAGTGGGTCCAACTATCTAAGACCCGACCCGAACCCGAAAAACCCCGAACCGGCCCGAGACGGCCCGAGACCAAAATTTTCGAATTACCCGATCGAATCCTAATCTCTAGTAACCGAAAGATCCGGACTCGAGACTACTCGATCTGAACTCGATCCGCGTACCCGAATGCCCATGCCTAGAACTTTACAATTTTTTTAGATTTTTCAATTTTAATTCGAGTTTTATATATATTTAGTGTTATATTCAGTTGATAATACTTCAAATTGTAATAAATCTTGTAGTTTTATTGTAGATTCATTTTAAATCTAAATTTATTTTACATTTTGTTTAAAATAAGTAATTTTCAAGAGATTTTCGGTCAATTAAAATTATTATAAAACTATCTATATTTGAATAGTAATTTGATTGAATTTTTCACTATCCATTTGGATGCAACTAAATAATCCATTCAGAATTTTTAGATATGAGAAACACAAATTCTATCAATCTTACAACAGTTTAAAAAGTACACTCACATATGACATAACATAACTGGTTGAATCATTTCTTTAGTCGTAAGCTAACAAGATGTTCGATAAATCCATCTATATCCTTCACCGAGCTTCCACGTTCCTGGATCGCATCCAACGCTGCTTCCCTCATCTTCATGGCTCGGATCCTCTCCGTTTGCTTCCCCGTGACGGAATCAACAAAAACTCTAGCCAACTCATCCGGGTCAGGCACCGTGTCTGGTCCTTCACAGGCACGCACGCCCACTTTCAGCTCATCCACCACCAGAGTCGCGTCTGTGTACTGATCCGCTCGCATCGGCCACGTCAGCATCAGAACGCCGGCGACAACAGCCTCCACCACTGAGTTCCAACCGCAATGAGTTAGAAACGCTCCAACTGCTCTGTGCTGTAGCACTGCCACTTGTGGGGCCCATCCTCTGATCACAAGACCCCTCCCAGCCACACGATTTTCGAAACCTACCAAGATGTTGCCACGTGTCGAGTCTCCCTCCACGGGCTCTTTAACAGCCCACACGAAATGCACGCCGCTTTTCTCAAGCGCGGAAGCGAGAGCAAGAGTCTGCTCTTCAGTCAACATAGCTTGACTTCCGAAGCACACGTAAACCACGTGGTTATCCGCACGTTTGTCAAGCCACGACATCACGTGATCCACAGAAATCGATGCACGACCACCACGATCACCCTCGGAGACAGGAAGAATTGGGCCTACGGCCCATACACGATCATGGCCCACCTCTTTCTTAAGGTGCTCGAGATAAACACTTTCCATGTCAGAGAAAGTGTTCACGACGAGTCCCCAACACGCCGCGTTGTCTCTGAACGAGTCTCTTATGAACTCCCAAGCGGGATCTCCATGGACGTAACTTAAGTAAATCGAGGAGATCTGAGACCAAGGATATCTCCAAGAGTTAGGTATCTTGGTAAACTCGAGAATCTCATCATCGTCTCCAACGGTGGGCATCTCGATCCAAAGAGTGTTGAGGATGAGGCATGTGACGGCGGCGGAAGGAGAGAACTCGACGCGAGGGATCCCGAGGTGTTGAGTCCATCCAAGGAAGAAGTCGGAGACGACGGCTACAGGAGGAGAAGGGTGAGAAGCGATCCATGAAAGAAGCGGCGCGTGGAGACTACCGAGCGCGTGGATCATTGTAGGGAAGCCGGAAGGAGGTAGGTCTTGGACGTTTTCGACGCCGGAGGGTATCGAAGGGTGGGAGGGGAAAGGGAGGGTGAGAGCTTCGATGTTGAGTCCGGCGGAGAGGAGAGGAGAGAGGAAAGGGAGGTTCTTTGGCGTGACTAAGACGGTGATTTTTAGGGCTGAGCCGCCGCGGAGAGCGAGGCGGTGGGTGAAGTCGAAGAGGGGAATCATGTGGCCTTGTGCCGGAAATGGGAAGATCAATACATGTGTTCTTGTCGGAACGTTGTTTTCCTCGTTGACTGTCATAATGAGTTATTTTTTGTGGTTTTTCTTTTTGTTTTTTGTCGGAATGTTGGTGAAGCCAAAGAGAACACAGAGAGTGATTTAAATAGATGCGTTACCCAATGTCGTTCCTACACTTGGAGGAAATGCGTACGACTCTATTTGGTAATACCGTGTGGTCTTTCAATTAATCTAGCATCAAACCACACTCAAGAAGAGCTTAATTGGGAATGAGGAGATTGAGAAACATTTTACGTAACGTCTCTTACATTGGTTAATCTAGTTAAATTTGTCCGTCCTCGCTTTTCATAGGTACACGCCCTGAAACATGTGATTTTGGTATTAGCTTTTAAAAAGCAAA
The DNA here is from genome assembly GCA_900406325.1 of Erucastrum elatum. Lineage (NCBI taxonomy): Eukaryota > Viridiplantae > Streptophyta > Magnoliopsida > Brassicales > Brassicaceae > Erucastrum > Erucastrum elatum. The sequence goes on along the minus strand of OVBX01001978.1, from coordinate 1,163 downwards.
ACATTCGGTAAAGGTGTTGAGTTAGGTACTTAGATAGAAAGCGTGTGTATATTAGTGAGCAAATCTATCTTCTGTGTGCTTAGTCTAAAACTTGTTACAACGATACAATCTCTACCGAACCTGTTTAAAAACTTCTGCATTCATTACACTTCAGGACGTATATAAGCACATTCAGAAACTTCAAGGAATGGTGAAGTCAGGTGGTTACGTTGTGAGGGCTATGTAATGCTTAACCCGTTGGTCTCATTGTCACTCACTGACAAAGCCAAGTTCACATGCGATAGCTATATGATGGCCACTTCCCTATTTCTGCAAATTTCATCGGTCAGAGACTAGTTAGCCACCCGGAAACACGGGGTTGAACCATACAAATTGAGTAGTTATTCACAGTCTTGTCAATGAAAGAAGTAACTCAAGAAAGCAAAGGGTTTAGAGAAGAAAAATATGTGTGTGTGTCTCCTAGAAAAAAAAAGATTATGAAAATACCTCATTTGGTAGTCCACCTGTTCTTCTCAAAGCATCAGTTGGCAAACTTTTAAGAACCCTCACAGGAACAAGTTCCTCAGTGTGCCTGGTTCAACAAGTCTGATTGACAATTACAATTTCATAATAATATGTAGATAAACCACAGCATACTTACCGTGTAATGACTATTGATCTTATAATTATAAGATTTATGTCTATGACAACAGACTTACCATATAATCACAGTTCCTAGGAACCTGGAGTGATACGTTTTTGCCAATGGTTCACCGCGTTGAGCTCTCGTTCTATGTTATGTGTGTTAATCTTTTACCAACCGCTTGTGTTACACAATGAGTTTAAGAGAAAGAATAAAAATGAATGTAACAGGCTTATTTCAGATGATTACGAAAGTGATGTAACTTCTCTGAAATGCTTTTTATTATTGAGATTCTATGTGTATGTATGTTACATCAAATGATTGATCTTTATATAGAGATCGAATCATTAGGCTAAGAGACACACCTCTTAACATCAAGAGTTACATCTCTTTGTGTAATAACTAACTTATGTAAATAACATCTCTTCGATGTTACATCTCTTCGATGTTACATCTCTTTGTGTAATAAAAAAAAAACTAAACTAACTAATGTTAATATGAACTAAGGAGAGATATTATTATATAGTTCAACACTCCTCCT
>OVBX01001977.1:0-22541 GCA_900406325.1 Erucastrum elatum | reverse complement strand
AACCATATCAAACATCAAAAGCTGTGAAAAAGTGTGTTTGGAGCAATAAGTGTCCTAGAGTAATATAACAAACTTAAAATGTGACTCTGAGCGTAATTCTTTCTTGACATTAATATGTTACCGGTCAATTCAGGAATCATTTATTGTGTTTATCTTGAACTGTATATCATTGAATGTTAGTAAATGCAAAATTTGTTTTTATCTATTTAATATTGGAATATGTTGTCACTTGCCACTTGGCATTATAGAATTTTAAATGAAAACTCTCTTTCAAAATATGACGGCTGTAAAGCAAAAGCCGGAGTGGGGAGATATTACCAAAGACAAGCTTCCATACAAGTGATTTTGTTGTTGACATAAAGGCAGGAAGAGGAGGCAGCTCACCAAATCATTCGGCCAGTAGTATCAACTTCTTTCCAGCTCCTAAGTACCACCTTCCCTTCTTAAACTTAACTTTAATTGTTGCATGTTCTATGTTCTGCCGTTTAATATATAGCCTATTACCGCCAAAGGTTTTTGATGAGATCTTAAGCAGTGGGTTGTAACGCACATCCCTTACTGTAAGAATGTGATGGCCTTCCAACCAAACAAGAGAAGACAATAAACCGATTCTACCTTCAAGACTGGTGTATTGTCTATGTGAACAATATATTATATCACAGTTGTGTACACGAAACTGGTGTATTCTATGTTATTGTTGGCTTATACAAAACTGTATTGTTTGGGCGCGGAATAAATGAGATAATATATCTACACTATTAAAGCAAAATTCTATTTTGAAAATTTTGGATTATGCCATTGAGTTTTTATCATATTTACAAGATAGTATATTTCCTTATTTTGAAAACTTCTTTATTTTAATTAACTAATATTTCAAGAATATATTTAAATTATATAAACAGTATATTAAAAGCATTATCAAAATTTTAAGAATCACAAATAAATCTTATGTCTCACCAATTCAACAAATTTCACTCTTAGAAAACGTATAAAAATATAAAAATGATGTTGTGAGATGAGAATGTGCATACAAAATCTAAAAGAAAAAATTGACAAATTATATAATTTAAAATTAAAAAAATATATCTCCCCTTCAATTTTAAACAAAAAATATACTCGTTCTTTTAAAAGACGAGTCAAAATCTAGTATCTAGTAAATATATTAAACTTCTTACATTTCTAGATGACAACAAACATATTGCTTTAGTGATCCATATACCATCTTCGACAGTTTTGAGTCGTCTATTGCAAAAACTACTTGTATAAAGGTTACACATATAAATTACTTGCAAAAGTTACTTTCATAGAGTTTTTTTTGAAAAAGATTTTCATAGAGTTCACGAGTATGATGCAATACATTTTAGGTTGGCTTTTGGAATGTGTGAAGATGTCAAATGCACATGATTCACCACATTTTTGCAAAAAAAAAATTGTCGAATTTTGAAGCTTTTTAGAAAGAGAAAAAGGAATTGGGTAGGTTAGTAAATCTATTTATGTGCCCACAAAACTGAGTTGATTTATAATATCGCAGATGAACCATATCATATTAACGAGTGGGGCTGATAACACAGTGGGGCGAGGGGGGAAGAACACAAACAGAACACAGACCTAATAAGTCTGGGCGTTCGTAATTCGTATGTGGTTAGTTAGTAAATTAATGGTAATTGATCCTCAAACGTATGATATTGTTATGTATGATGCTAGGTTATTCACTTATCTGGTTATGTATTATTTTTGGAAACAATAAAGCCTTTCGAACTTGAAAGGGAATCACGGAAGACATGCATGCATATCTCATACTAAAGCCATATCGAGCTCTCTAAAACGATTATAAGAGAAAACATTTGTGGTTGTTACTAATACAAAGTCAAATATACTGAAGCTAATCCGCAAGTGTGTAAAGGCATACTATATTCTTCAACCGATACTATTAAAACAGAAACATGATCTATTAATATATGTAGGGTCAAAGTATTTTAATAAAATAAATTAAAACTTCTTATTAATCATCAAAGTAAATATATTATACGAAAAAATAAAAAAATAATTAAAAACACAAATATAAAAATTAAATCTCTAAAAAAATGCAAACTAAAAATATATTCATCCTTTTAATGGTGGATCAAAATCTAGTTTAGATTAGGATTAGGTTTTTTCGTCAATTGTTTTGTTGGAAAATCCATTAGATCTAATACCACTTGTTGGGTATTCCTACTATCTGATAATATTTGTTGAGTCAACCAAAACTCTAACAAGACTTTGTTGTCCCTTTGATCTTTCTCATTGATTCAATTCTTGTTTATGACTCAAGAATTTTTCACCCAGTTCACGGCCGCATCACGCTACATCTGAGGTGGATCCAGGATCCATAACATCCACTATGAAATATCGGAAAACACCTCTGATATGGTTTACAAGATCATAGACTCTCTCTGTTCCTGGGTATGTAAACTTTAGAGAGTATAAAGAGATTACAAGAGAAGTACATGGCTAAGAGTTAAGCCTAGAACAACATATCAACTCTAGCTTACTCTATCTCTTTAAGAGACGTCATGGAAGCTTTCCTGGATGCTTGAGACTTGTGCCTCCTAGAAGCTTGGCTTAGAGATCCATGTCGTGATTTCTCTTTTTTTTGTATGTCAGCACTTAATTTAATGGCCTTTTTCGATTAGGTCCATATGTTGTACGCGTGAGATTTGTGCAACACGGTCCAGCCGATGAACAAGTTCGATGGGCTTGACCAAATATTCAATATGTTATTTTGTAATGTTGGGTAAGGAGTTGCAAAGAAAACTCATATGCAGTGTTTACCTTAAGTTTTGGAACATCGATATAAGATGTTAGTTTTACCCAGAAAAAGTTGCTTGCAATTAAAAACGAGTACGTTTCACTTTGTAACAAACTATGTATTTTCATGGATTTAGAGTGAGTGGTCTATGAAATTACTTTATTGGAATGTTTGATACTGTGGTCAAATATAACTAGTCCCAGTGTCAATCGCAAAAGTTGTCACAAAAATGATTTCCTAAAACAAAGGCACGATGATTGATCCCAAGTGCTACAACGAAGAAATCGGTGGCGGTAGGGGACCAAACGTGAACTGTATTTGTAACATTCACAGAAATAGACGGCCCAGATTAAGAGATTAAATAGTAGAGTCCCCATCTAACAGTGGGCCTAAAGGCAGATCCACGAGGAATAATAGCCTTGCCGCGAAGGATGCATGTTAAGTTGTTAACTGTACATGTGTGCAATATGTTTTCCTTTGTCACCATTAACTATAAAACATTACTACAAGTTTATTTGGTCATTCGAAAAAATCTGACCGTATTTCGGCAAAAATCTAATCAACTATGTTCATAAATTTACTAAAATAAGATTTTAGTATTTCCTTACTTAGCAGTTAGCATTGATAGAACAACGGATAACCTGCAAACTGAAAACAGTGTTCAATTTTATATCAAATCATACAAAAAATCTATAAGTTCTTTTTGGGAAACTAGAAGAGTTTGAAAGGTCACAAGAATAACTGATAAGTGATAACCGATTGATATACAGTAGAACCTCTATAAATTAATATCTCGATAAATTAGTATACACTAAAAATCTCTATAAATTAATATTATTTTATAGTTCCAAATTGAGTTTTTGGTTCAATTAGTATCTCGATAAATTAATATCTCTCTAAATTAATAAAAAAATAAAATTTTGGTGTAGTCTCAACATTATTAATTTATAGAGGTTTCGCTGTATATTGAAAAATAAGTCCACTAAACAGTTGAATGTTTCCTCTTGAGTGGCTCATATTATGGTGGGCTTTATAATTTATTTTGAGAAACTAGAAAAGAGTGAAAAGCCTACAATATATAACCATTTGATATATCGGACAATAAGTCCACTAAACAATTAAAGGTTTCATATTTCATATACTAGATTTTGATCTACGCTTCTAAAATACAGATTTATTTTTCTTTATTTCTTTTTTAATTGACAAATATTTATTATATTGTCATATTTTCATATATTTGTATTTTATTTTATTAAAGGTTTAAACTTTTTATTTTTATTTATCATATTTCATTTTAAATGACTATCCCCTATAGTTTATTTGCGAAGTGATTTATACATATGTCGTTACTACAATCATTCTCGCCAAAAAAATGATGACATAGCACTAATAAAAGATGACATGTCTTATAATTTAATATGATATGAAAAATTACATTTAATGTTAGTTTATATTTTTGGTAATTTTTCTAAAATATGGTAATAACTCATATATTACTTTAATGTCGATTTATATTTTTAGATTTTTTTTTAGAATATGGTAATAACTAATAAATCATTATTAAAATAAATATATTTTAAATATGGCATTACAATTTCGAAATTATCATTTAATTATATATTTTTAAATTATACAATTTTATTACTAACATTTTCAAAAATGTATACAATTTTGTTTAGAAAATTATAAAATTTAATCGTAAAATTATTAGTTTTTTATATATCTATAAATTTTATAAATATTGTTTAATTTTAATTTTTGATAACTATATTTTTTTTGAAAATTTATTTAAATATTTAATTATAATAAATAGATAGAAACATCCATCTTAGATTATAATTTTAAATATATACATGTGTATTCTTAAATATAATTTAAAATAAAAAAAAATATCTCAATTTTATTTTTAATTAAATCAAATTATATTAAAATATTGATAAAAAATTACAATATTAATAAAATTTCATTTTAAAATATAATTTATATTTATCTGTTAAAAACTATTTTAATTTATTTTGCTGCACATGGTGCAGGAAACCACCTAGTTTATGTTTAAAAACTTAAAATTTATTTTTAACGAATTAAGTTGGTATAACTCTGATAAAATAATTTTGTTATGTGGTTAATTTTTTAATAAAAAATATATACTTTTAATAAATATTTATAATTTTCAATGAAAAAATTCATTTATCAAAATATTAAAAATAGTTGAAAAAAGTTAATTTTTGTGTTTAATTTTTGTTAACTATACAAAATATTAAGAATAGTTGAAAAAGTTATTGGAATGTAGATTCAAAGACTCAAATGAAAACAAAATGTGAGAATTAAATCTGATTTCTCGATCTGGTTTCATTAGTGATAATCAAAAAATATTAATAACACATCGGATCAGTTTCTTCCATTAGTTATGTATTTTTATTTTATTTATCTTATTTTATTCTTCTAATGTTTACTGTTAATAACCAAAATATTATTCACTTCTCAGAGAGACAACCTCTTTTTTTCGTAGAGAAAATAATGACAGCAACTGTTACAAAAAAAACTAATGACATCATCTATGAGAAAACAGCCATTAAAACCTCAAACTTTCAAATTAAAGCCAAAAAAATCTTTAACTTATATTTGAACCAAAAAGAATCATCAACTTTTAAATATTGGTCATTTTAATCCTCATATATCGTTGACTCGGCCATTTTAGAAACTCAATTAGCAACTGTTAAAATCGATTAAAGAATAAACACAAGTTAACTCTCTAAACAACATCTTTTTAAAAATCGATTAAAACATTGATCAAACGGATTTTTTTCTTCTTTTGAAACACTTAAAACATCTTTTTCGGGAAATCAGATCGAAGAAGATGAAGTTGATTTGAGACTCTTTTTTCGAGAAAGAGATGATTGAGTGTTTTTGAAAAAAAAATTCGTTTAGAAAATTAACATGTGTTTATTTTTTAACTGATTTTAACAGTTGACTATTGATATTTCTTAAATGACCAAGTTATCAAAATGTTAGAGTTAAAATGACCAATAATTGAAAATTTGTGATTTTTTTGTTTCAATCACGAGTTAAAGATTTTTTTTACTTTAATTTGAAAGTTGAAGGTTTTAAGGGTTATTTTCTCCGTCATCTATTGTGCTAATTAACGACACCAGAACCAAACGAAAGGTTTATAGCTTATGGACGCTAACAAAATAATTCAGTAGACTGTATTCATAACAATGATCTTGAAACATATCATCTCAGTTTTTTTTGCTAAACTCTAATTATCATCAGCCGAAATGGTTTTTTAGGGGTTACAACAAAGTCAGATCCTTCGTTGGCAAAACGTATCATCTAATATATAATAATCATTTTCATCAAAACAAAAATAAAAAAGTATATAGTAACGTATGTAACTCTTTTCCTTCTTTTGGGACGAGAGACGGTAATCATATGGTACATGCTTTGAACTGCGTAATGGCCGCATCCCTGGTCGTCCCAGATGAAGAGATTGAACCCTGGAGAGAACATATAAATATATAATTAGGCATGTGGATGTGGTATCACGTGAGTCCTCGCGTGCTAGCGCTAATTGCCTTTTAGGCCCACGTTGACCTAGTTTGGCTCTTGTGCTGTAATGTATACGTTTTATTCCTGATAGCAATAGTACTAAATTAAAGTTTTTGAACACAATGTCCCAAAAACCGTATCTGTCTTCTCGTGGACATGTGACCTCAAAACTTCTGTCAATATAGCCAAATAGACCCTATAGTTAAAATCTTTGTGTGGATTCAAATAAGGACAATCAATGAACATAATCAATCTAATTCATACTTGGTTTTTCTGAAATTTTGGTTAGTAATTGTATTTTAGTATAACCCAAAACTGAACAACTCTGTTAGATAATGGTGAAAATATGATTGGAAACAACAGCCGATTCTATTTTGGATTTTTTCCGACCTGGCTCGTAAAAAGACTTAACCTGGTAGATCAAGATTATATATAGGCCATTTATGTAATTTCGAATAATATTATCGAAAAGATTCTATCAGCAGAAACAACACATGGCCCGGCCCATTATAAACGGACGTAAATAGCAGGCAAAATGCGTAAATAGAGGGTAGCTTCTGTGGGTAGAAAAGTAATTTACAAAAAGCCACACATAATTGGTGATTTGGTCTCACAGTATACAATGGGACCCAATGTCTGCGCCCTGGTCGGAAACTAGGGCTCCTCGTTAAAGCTGATTTCGTTTTCAAGCTCGGCTTTGATTTTCAAATCGAGTAGGTGGAGTAGTTTTGGGCCGGGCCCTCTTTTCATCTCACTGGTCTTGATTTTAGCACGTGACCCAACCTTCGTCCACTCAAATTTTCTCGATGATTCAGTCAACACTATAAAACATTAAATACAAATAAGAATGTAGTCTAGTAGTTTGCACTTGATAATACAAAATTATTCTATAATTTGTTTTTTCATCAGTCTCTTTTGTTTCAAATTTCATACCCACTGTGTTTTTTGGTTTGTTGTTCCTTATAATGAAGACAGAACAAGTGCCAAGAGGTGGTGTTAATAATGCACGTGACTCCATATTTTATCAAAGATATATATGATGAGTCCACATATACACACAAAGAAAGTATACAAAATGTAATATCGAACGTAAACCATGGAACATGATAATGATATAATTGACTATATTTTCTAGCCGGTCCTGTCTAGAAATGCAACTAGTTTACGTTATTTCGGAATAGTGCATATAAATGCCGCCGAAGCTGGTGGGAATGAATGTTAGGAAGCTCTCTCTTCAGCCTGGGCTCACTAGTCACTCCTTTATGAAATATCGTTATCGTCCTTTGCTCATATTTATTTATTTATTTACCTCAAAAATACATAATAATACTATTGTGGCACCACCAAATAAAGATACTTTGAAATTAATGTATGTTTTTTTTGTATTTATTCAGCCAACTGAAGATATAAATGAATGTTTCTTACTTCATTTTTAATGAAAGTTTACTTGGCCTTTTCTGGTAACATATATTATCCCCCCTGTTATCGATATTTAGATGTACTAGCGAGCCGTGCTTTTTTCCTTTTATAAATTCAGAAAAAATGGATCTAGAGTTTGATCCAAAAAAAGAAAAGATTGGATCTAGAGTTATAATCGCTCCAAATCCATAAACAACTTACTAGTAATGTGTTTTTAACTCGTTAAGTGTCTTCCTAAACGAAAACTGTAACCTGTAAAACCAAACCAGTCGCCATCATTCCACCGTACACTTAGTGATGACCAGTGACCAAGTTCTACAAAAAAATGACGAAAACACACAATAATAGTACTCAGTTTCACCGTATAAAACAAAGTTAATGAAAAAGCATCCAAATGCATAGACGTTACATGCAGTATTATTTTATAAATAACAGTAATGCAATATATGATAAAGTAATGACGGTTACAAATTAGAGCTAATTAATTAAATAGTTTAGTAGCCAAATATTATACAAAGTTATGACTGGTATTGTGTGTATTTGGCGTTTATGTCACTACTCAAATTCAATTCTACATATTGCATGAGAGAAAAAAAGAAAGACAAACATAAGGATAACCCCATTGGAGTATCTTAGCTGGATATCTAATTTTTTTAATAAAAAAATCAAACAGTGAAAAAATGGGAAATAGTTGAGAGAAGTGAAGAAAAAGTTTTCCGCACTCATTCTCAACAAAAAAAAACTATATATTTTTTGTCTATGTGTTGAGTTATGAATGGCTTTAACTTTTTTGTAGTTTAAATTTTAATTGTTTATTAAGTTATATTAAAACTAATAATTTTATAATTCTTGGATACTTGTTTTAAGAAACTTACCATTGAGAATGCTCTAATTAGACCACTAAAAATGTTAAATAGTGATATGGTAGGTAAACATAATAGACCAGTATAAATTCTAAAATAGTGATATACTTACAAACCTTATTATATAAATAGTTCATTGTAAATAGGCTGTTAGTCAACTTACATCTAATAATATTATAGTAAATCCAGAGATCTGAATACAGAGTCGCATACTGTACACCAGTTGACCAAGGAGTTAGTCAAATCCAAAGTGATTATGTTCAGAATCTAATACATTTGTAACACAATCTCTGAAACAAATGACATCTGCATAGATTGAAGGTTACGTTACATCACATTGAATGGATCTTTAATTACAATATCTTAAATAAACAATAGGCTTTCTCTTTTCTCTTTAAGCTACTACTTAATATGGAATATTAAAATGAGATATAAAAGGAAATGATATTTCCAAGGCAGTGAAACATAAACACTGCAGGCACTACTATCTCTCCATCTGCAAGCATCTTGCAGTGCTTTCTTTTTTGTGTTTTCTGATTTACTTAATTTTATAGTAAATAAAGAAACCGTTTGTAATTCAAAAACACATTCAGATATTATATAAAATCACACTCTTTTACTCTAAATTTTGTTTTTCCCCTCAACTGTCTTGTCTCACAGTCTTTTTCTCCCTATCAAGTTCCTTAATAAAAACTCTTTTCATCTTTCACTAGCTTGCTCTAGCAAAACTACCTGCAAAGAACAAAGAGATGAAGCTCTTTTCTTTTTGATAGGGTCACAAGCCAAACACGTAAGCCTTTTGTTGTGGTTGTCTTTGCTTATTTAGCCACACTCTCTAAGACACAAAGAAGTGGGGAAAAAAAACTATCCCAAAAGCAACCAACACATTTGTCTCTCTCTTTCTCTTTCTCGGTCTCTCTCTCTCTTCCATGGACTTACAACTGAAGCAATGGGGAAGTCAGCAGCAGAATGAGTCAGAACAACAAGGTTCTGCAACTAAGATGTCTAACTTTTTCTTTGATCAGATTCAGTCTCAAACTGAAACTTCTGCTACTGCTTTACCTCTCTTTGTCCCCGAACCCACCTCTTCCTCCTCATTCTCATGTTTCACTCCTGACTCTTCCTCTTCCTCTACGAGGCATCTCAGTAAGTGTTTATTTGCAGAGGGCAAAGACTTCTTCACTCAAATCTTGAAGTTGTGACTGATTTGTTGTATGTTAAATTTGAAGAGATGGGAAACTTCTTTAGCTGGGCACAGTGGCAAGAACTTGAGTTACAAGCACTGATCTACAGATACATGTTGGCTGGTGCTTCTGTTCCTCAAGAGCTCCTCTTACCCATCAAGAAAAGTCTCTTCCATCAAACTCCCTTGAACTTCCTTCAGCATCCTCTGCAACATAACTTCCCTCACCAAGCTTCTTGTGTGTCTCTCTCTTTCTTGTTTATACTTCTAATTCCTAAAAGAATCTTTCAAGATCTAGAAAACTTCCAATCTATAGACTCATTTAAACAATAAAGTATTTACATTTTATAAGGCTACTTTTCAACCCTGCAAGGACTTTAAACCTTTCTAGAAATATCTATGAGCAACATAAAAGAACATAACAAGTTGGGTTTATGAAACATTCTTAATCACTGCCTTGAGTGAGATTTTTTTTGTTGGTTGTTAGTAACAACATGTTTTACTAATAAACACACAGGGTATTGGGGGAGAGGAGCAATGGATCCAGAGCCAGGGAGGTGCAAGAGAACCGATGGGAAGAAATGGAGATGTTCAAGGGATGTTGTAGGCGGTCACAAGTATTGCGACCGCCACATCCACCGTGGTCGAAACCGTTCAAGAAAGCCTGTGGAAACCACCGCCAAAACCGCCACAACAAACGCTGCAGCCACAAACGCAGCCTCTTCCTTTGTCTTAGGCGAGGAGCTTGGTCATGGACCAAACAATCTCTTCTTCTCCTCTGGCTCATCGCATCATTCATCTCAACATCTCCACCTTAATAATCATCAAAGGTACATAAAAACAACTCTCTGTTTAACTGAAGTCATTATTAGCTGAGACAAGCTAAGTGTTTCCATAATAAAAGAATACTAATGACGAAGTTTTTTAATACATAGCTTTTGTTTGAATGTGTTGAGACTATTAAGAACATTGTTGTTTGGGATATGGGAATAGTTATTCCACTGGGAAGTGATGCTGTGAGGAAAGGGGTAATGTTGGCAACTGGGTGACAGAGAGACTTATCATCATTTTTGTGAAAATAAAAGAAAACATATTCTTCTTTTGCTGAGAGATAATGATAACAGTTGGATGTGTGATAGAGAATCTAACTTTTCAATCAGAGAAATGGAAAGAGAGAGTATACTTATATGTATTTGAAAATAATTAGTTGGTAGGGTCTCAGTGAAAGCTGACCAAACCTGCATAGAAGAAAAACAAAAGCTCTTTAGATTCTGCAACCACTTCCCCTAAAAACACATTTCAGGAAATAAAAATTATTGTTTTATTTATTTCTCCAGTTTTTACTCTTTGATAGTGAAAAATTGTGTGCAATTAGTAGGAGTAGCTTATTAAGTTAAATCAGTCTTTAATCTCTACTTAGATGGAGAAGATTCAAAAGTTTAAAACCTTTTTGTTTGGATCTCATTTTGACAATGTTCATGTCTTGTTCTAATTATTAAAGATCATGAGTTTCTTTTCTCTCACAGTTGTTCTTCAGACATGAAACAAGAAAGCAACAACAACAACAACAAGAGGCCATATGGAGCTCACAGTGGCTTCAGCAATGGAAGATCAGATGATGGTCACATCCTGAGACCTTTCTTTGATGATTGGCCACGATCAACTGACTCTACCTCAACTCCAATGAGCTCATCAACTTGTCATCTTTCCATCTCCATGCCCGGTAACCCTTCCTCAGACGTTTCCTTAAAGCTTTCCACAGGAAATGAAAAAGAAGAAGAAGAAGAAGCAAACATGAGAAACAAAAATGAGAGGGAGCAACAGCAAAGCATGAACTGGTGGAGCAGTGGAGGGAACCACAACAATATGGGTGGGCCATTGGCTGAAGCCTTGAGATCAGCCTCTTCAACGTCAAGTGTTCTTCAACAAATGGGAATCTCAACTCAAGTCTTTCACTGAAGAAAATGTTTTAAAAAACAAATCAAGTACTCTTTTAGCTGCCTCTAAATCTGCACTTCATGCAGATGGTTTTTCTCTGAATTGTTTTGTACCGGTGATGTTGTTTAGGCCTAAGTTGCCTGCTTTGGAACTGTTTTCTTTCCTTCCTATGCAGAAATTTATTTCCTTAGTTATATTATGTTGGTGATAAGTTTGTCATAAGTCAGTACCTGAGCAGTTTCTTGGGTTAGATGTTGGTAATATGTAAGTTGGTTTAGCTATTTCAGATCCTTCTAATATCGTTGCATCTTCCTTGAGGTACATATGATTCAATACCAGTAAGAATGCAAACTCTGCTAGTGATCATATTCTTATCATTGTCATATAGATCATCAATAGATGCATCATGTTACATGGTAGTTCACTTTTAAAAGAGATGACTTGAATAAGAGTCTAATACAACAAAAACCTCAAAATTAACAAAGTTAAAATTCTTTTAAAAAGGGAACATTCAATTCTTTTTTTTCTTTCTCATTGCAATGCACCAACCGTCTTGTTGATCTCCTCCAGTTTCTTCATCCTTACTCTTTCGCTTTCAGCAAGCAGCTTCAAAAAGAAAAAAAAAGTCATCAAACACACATTAGATCTGCTATGAATAGGGTTTAGACCATATATATACCTCCATTAACATGGAAACAAGGTGAGTTTTCTCTTTGTTCTTTTCGTTGAAAGCTTCTAACGTCTCTTTGTATTCCTTCTCCTGTACAGATCAATCTCTTCTGTTAAAACATAAGTTTTATAGAACATAACTGTTTATTGTAATAACGAAAAACGTGTAAGAAACCTTCTTCTGACAGCTTTGAGCTAAAGATTTGATATCTCGGTTCGCCATGTCGATTTTCTTCCTCACCATTCCAACTTCTTTTCTCATAGGATCTCCCATAATCTCCAGCTCCTGTTTTTTAATTAACAACATTATCAACTTCTTCTTGGCTGAACAGAGAAAAGGGCTTTTTTTAATGTACTTACTTCCAATGTTTGAGTCAAACATCTTGTAGCTTCCTCTGCAAAACCAAGCCTCTGTTGAACTTTCTCCTTAACAGTCATCTTCTTCCTCTCAATCTCTTCTTCTCGTGCTTGAAACCTCGACACCGCCACTTTCCATATCTCTTCTTCTTCGTCCTTCTCTTCCATTGGAAGCTTACCGTTGGTGTTTACTGCAGCAGCAGCAGCTCCTGAGATCTTGATACTCATAATTCTTTCTTGTTATTGCTAACTACAACATGTCTCTCCCAAACATCTATATATCCACTTTTAAAGTGTCTTTTGCTTTTGCTTCAATTAAAACTTGTGAAACCAAGTTTGCTTTGCTTTTACACCATTCCAAAAATCAAAACAAGCAATCCCGCCAAAAAGTAAAAGTTAAGAAGTGGAGCCCCAAGCTGATGAATGATGATCAAACATGTCCTTTTTAGCTTTCTTCTTTACTCTTTAATGTTTGCGAGTTAAGAAGGTTGGTGAAAGGAACATAATGAGATTTATTACATCTCAGAAGAGGCTACACTTTTTATAATACAACATAGACTACAACAACGTTTTACTATGAGTACATTTTCTTCTTGTCTTAGCTCAAAGAAACTTTTTAAACTTCAAAACAACTCGAACTCAAGATGATCACCTATGGCTTTACATTCAAGATACCTATCATCATTCCCTCCAGGTGAACCCTGTCCACCTCCAAAATCATAGCAATCAGGAAGCTCAGGTGGCGTCGCGCACCGGATAAGAGCCCAGTTCAACCCTTCAAAGAACGGATGTCTTTTGATCTCTGCAGAGCCTTTCTCCGACCCGAACCGGTTCTCCGGCTCTTTAACAAGAAGCCCTCTGATCAAATCCTTCGCCTGGAAGCTCACCAGCGGGCTATCAGGAAACTTGAGGTTCTCTAACACAACGTTAGCCAAAGTCTGGTCGTTGTTGTAGCCTTTGAAAGGCGTTTTCCCGTATAGAAGCTCGTAGAGAAGAACCCCGAACGTCCACCAGTCAACCGCAGCGCCGTGTCCTTCACCTTTGATGATCTCTGGAGCTAAGTACTCGTGTGTTCCCACAAAGGAGTTGGATCTTGCTTCCGTTGGTTCGGCCACGAGCTGAGGCAATCTCTTCAAGTGTTGTTGATGATCAGCACGTTTCGGTTTTCGACCTTGTTGTTGTTGTTGGTTTGAGGAGAGTCTTGGACTGAAACATGAGACCTGGCAAGATTGTTCGTTGACGGTGCAGAACGGTTGTATGCAGTTGGATGTGTTGTATGGACCTGACATTCTTGCGGGGTCTGGAGGAGAGGTAGATGATGTGAGGAGAGTTGGGTTCACTGCACACCGAAGTGAGAGGTCGAAGTCTGTGAGCATGATGTGTCCATCTTCACGGACTAGAATGTTCTCTGGCTTCAGATCTCGGTAGATGATACCAAGCATGTGTAAGTACTCTAATGCAAGAAGGATCTCCGCAACATAGAACCTGAAACACACAAATTTATATCATCAGTTAACCATATACTAGGCCTGGGAGTTTGAACCTGAAGTTTGGTTTGGTAGGTTTATAAAAAATCGGTTTTAGGTTCGGCAATATGTTTTCTTATTTAGAAAAAACATACCCAAAACCGAAACCGAACTAACCATATTTAACTGAAATTGAGCGAATTATCCTAAATTTTAACAAAATTAAACCAAAATGGCAAAATCTTACTAAAATAAAATAATTCAGTAGGATTTTAACTAACCGAATTTAACTGAAAATTAAGCGAATTTATCCTAAATTTTAACAAAATTAAACCAAAATGGCAAAATCTAACCGATAAAAAAATTCAGTAGGATTTTCAAAACCCTAATTACAGAACCAAACTAACCGAAATTAAGCAAATTTATCCTAAATTTTAACAAAATTAAACCAAAATCTAACCGAAATGAAAAAAAAAATCGGCAGAATTTTCAAAAACCAAACTAACCGAACTACCAGAATACCAAACTGAATTTTATTTCGGTTAATTCGGAACAGTTATGTTGAACCGAACTAACCCCAAACCGACCCGAACCGAATAACCCTAACTAAGTGAACCAGCATGCTTAAACTAAACCAATGGTGTTGATGAGCGCAATTTTAACAAACGTATACAATCTTTTACCTTGCTGCTGGTTCAGGGAACCAACGACCTAGCTGCTTCTGCCTAAGAACATGAAGATCACCTCCAGGACAATACTCCATGACCAGACAAGACAAGTTATCCGAAGTAAACTGAGCGTACAACGTAGGAAGAAAAGGATGGTCCAACATTTTAAGTATCTCACGCTCCGCCTGCGCCCTCGGACTCTTCTTCCTCCTCGCCAAGAACTCGTTGTCCATAACCTTTATAGCAAACAAACAGTTCGTACCGATCAGCTCGGCGAGATAGACCGTTCCTATATCTCCACAACCGAGTTTCTTCAAAAGGTTGAAGTGTCTTAACCCCAAAGAGCCTCCGGATTGCAGCTTGACGTGTTTTATCGCTTCCCATCTCACGTCCATGGACATGTGAGGCTTGTTCCCACAGCTAAACCTGCTGAGGTTGCTCTCCTCGCTCATGGCGCTCGTGCTCCTGCTGTAGTCACCGAGAATGTCTTTTGAACTTAAGGAGAACTCGAATTTGTTGCCACTGTCGTTGCTAGAGGAAACGTTTTGTTTCATGATGACAATCTCAGCGGCTTCAGAGCTTTGACTAACGTTGTTTGAGATAGAGCTAGAAGAACTGTCTGAGCAAACCTCAGGAGTATGACTAGTAGTAGTGTACGAGGGAGGTTGGTTGTTGATGCTGGTGCTCTTCAACGAACAGTGACATCTTTGGCAGAGGAGTTTCTTATCGGTTTCTTCTTCCTTTTTCGTTGAAATTATCCCGATTTTCAACTTCTTCTTAACCAAAATCTTCTTCTTGGGATGCTGTTTAGGACGTGGAATCATTCTTGTCACTGTTTTGACTTTCTTCTCTGGTGCATCATCCAGCTTCACTTTCTGTTCTAACTTCAGAGTTGTTGAGAAAATCTTCTTATCAAGCTCTGCTGCATTGTTATCTTTCTTGCTTGAATCAAAAGGCAGTGAGAGTGAGGTGACATGTTTGTCCACTTCTTCTTCTTGCACACCATCTTCAGCAGAAGTAGAGGCAACGATTTCATCTAACTCTCTCTCACAACCTCCACCTTGAGGTGCCTCAGAGACAGTGTTAGAAGGCTCTTCAGACACGCTCCTCGAAGTGCTTGGTATATCGTAGCTTACCGGTATCAGAGATGTTTGATCAACCAAGGTTGCTTTACCCTTGTCCACAGCCACAGGAACAAGTCTGGTAGACTGATGAATATACAAACTCTTGATCCTGTCTGCTTCAGAGACCCTAGGAGAAGCGGCTGCGGATTTCGACAGCCGTTTCTGAGCAGCCATCTCCGAGGCCTTGGAAATGCAACGGTCCCTCAGAGCCTGCTTCAAAGAAAGCGAGTCAACTCTAGGAGACTGAGGGGTCGTCGTCCCCAAGGGTTTCTTCATTATAGCACTTCTCTTTGAAGGGCTAGTGGTCCTGCTCGGACCAGCACTGGCGCTTGTCTCCACGAGGTAAGAAGAAGAAGTCATCAGTAGCCTCCTGGTCGTCGGTGGTTTCACGGGTATAGACTGAAAAAGCTTGTCGATGTCGTACTCAAGAGAACCGTGATACTCTCTCTGCTGTTGCTTCCGCTCTGATGAAGGTCGTCCCAAAGCATATCTCCCTGAATGTACTTTTGCTAATCTCACTTCTTCATCTTTCTCTTCCACAATTTCACAAGAACCCATTGCAACTTCTTGTTTCTTATATAGAAAAAAAAAAAATCAAACCGATGGAGAGTTATTCATCTTTGTATTNTTTTGTAAGAAAAAAACTAAAAAAAAAAAAAAAAAAAAAAAAAAAAAAAAAACTAGTAGGTCAGGTGATTATAGTTAATGGAATGAAAAGAAGAAGTAAACAACAGATCTAAAGTAGGTTTAGGTCATTATAGTTCATGAACCCTACACAAGTACAAAAACCAGAGATTAACTATTAACTTAGAAAATAATGAGTTTAGTGAAAGTAAAGTTAATTGAGTAATGTGAAGAGAAACAGAACCAATAATTTGCAGCAAAAATCAAACCTTGTGTTCCAAAAGTGAAAGCTTTGAGCCATGTAAGAAAAAACTAATCTCAGATCTCGTGAAACTTGAATACATATATTAGGAAACAACCAACATGTAAGAAACAAAACAAAAAAAACAACGAATATGTATATGAAGCAAGGAGTGAGGATTCGATTTAATCCAATTAAATTTTATACTTCTCTTTTTAAAAAAAAATAAAAATCAAATGCACAAAGGAGCAGTGAGAACACAGAGAAAATGAAAGCTCAGAAAAAGAAAAATATCAGAGAAACCCCACCTTCCAGAATACGGTGCACAAATCTCATGTATAAAACATAAAGCATTGAAAGAGATTTGCAGAAGAATGAAGAAAAGGTGCAAATGAAGGCGTACGGACAAAGATATCCAAAAAAAACTAAGGGGAAGAAGGTTTTTTACCCAGATGGAAAGAGCTAAGCTTTTTTCTGCTGAGAAACTCGAGTTGGATTTGGAGGTCGGATAAAACCCTAAATGGAACTTGGGCTTGAAGAGAATCCAGAGAGAAGTGGAGGAGGAGGAGGAGGAGAAAGTAAAAGTGCCTTTTTTCTTCCTTCTTCTTAATTTCTGGAGGGGGTTTTGGCGTAATTTTTGTTTTTCTTTGTTGGGGTGAATAGCGTTAATTGATGTGATCAAGTTGAAAAAAAAAACATGGTGGGGTCCATAGCATATGTTTGCGAGTCTTTCATATTATATGCGTCACAATAATATTCCATTTTATTACCCTTCCATTTCACTATTTCAAGAGATTTTTATTATCATTACTCCGTATTATAAATTTATAATCTACATTCAAAAATATTTTACCTGAATTTCAAAACAAGTATACATCATATTTTACATATGCGTTGTTTCTTAATAGAAGAATTATGTGATGCACCCAAATAAAAAGGGGAGTGAATTGTGTAGCATTTACTCTACTTGTCTAGGCCATTTATATTGTATATCAATGTCATCTAGTCATGTCAAAGAAGAATTCACTCGCCAAAATTTTGGATGTTCAATAATTTTACTTCCACTATCATCACACATTTGACCAGAGTCAAAATTTCCAGAAAATTATGCCCATCATTTCTTGAATCAGTGATAGCTGAGAATCTACCCAGTCTATAGACTGCACTCATTTCTAAAGCTTGTGTATATAATGCGGATTTTTTTTTTTGTCATTAACGGATTTTATTTCGTTTTTGCTCAAAACTGGTCTCCAGTTGAATTTTATTTAGATCTTTAGAGTTCCTTGTCAACCACCCCGCTAGATTTTCAGAGTCTATTTTACATCCACAATCCTAAAATGTATTTTTTCCAAATTAGTAATAAGATAGTAATGTCACGCAAAATTATCCAATGTTTAGCACCCATCTTGGAATTTTAATTTAATTTTTAGAATGCACTACGTACTACTATGTACTTATATAGACGTGATATTTAAATATTATTGAAATTTCATATAAATAATTAAGAAAACATTGTACAGATTAATTAAATAGCAAAAAAAAAACTCCAAAGAAAATATTTGTCGATGAAAAATACTACTCTCTTCCCTCGTATGGCTAATTTACTGCGAACAACTGGTTGGTAAGAATGGTCAGAAAATTTTAAATAAAATTTGGCAAAAGAATAAATAAATAAACAGTTAATATATATATATTGATCTTGGAACAATATTGTCAGAACAAAGGGACGAACAAGATAGGTACCCACCCAGTGCGCAGTTTATTTAAAAAATGCTGAACTTAGTCTAAAGAAAGAAAAAAAATCGTTTTCTCTATTTTCTATTTTGAATATATTATATTGCTGAAAACCCCTGTTTTATCTGTCTCTCAAATTCACAATACTTCAAAGTTCAAACAGTAGATAAAAGTACCAAACATACAATTAAGAACTACGCCTGTTACTAACAAGGGAAACATTAATGATTAACGAAAGATATGCTAAGCAGACAAAAAATTTGTAAAGAAACAACATAGAGTGAGTGACTCCCATATAAATAGAAGAATAATATGACTGCATGCTCAATCAGATTTTCTATTTTTTTAGCACAAACTCAGTCAGGTTTTCTATAATAATGGTAAATAAAGTTTTTTTTATTTTTTTTTTGCAAAAATGCAAATATCATAAAATGAAAGGTTCAGGTTAAAAAACCTAGTTTTGTGTTTCTTTGGCAAAAAATAAAATAAAAAACAAAAAAAAAACACTTTTAATGTGATCAGATGCAATTGAGTCACTGGATCCATAGGGTCATGAGGGAGTTGAACTTCCTCCTATCCTTTCGTGCAGTGATTGTGTTGCGGATGTCTCCGTCCATGGTCTTGAAAGTTGATTGCGGTGATGCAAAACCGCC
Source organism: Erucastrum elatum (assembly GCA_900406325.1). Taxonomy (NCBI): domain Eukaryota; kingdom Viridiplantae; phylum Streptophyta; class Magnoliopsida; order Brassicales; family Brassicaceae; genus Erucastrum; species Erucastrum elatum. The sequence goes on along the minus strand of OVBX01001977.1, from coordinate 3,265 downwards.
GCGGTGCACACGTAAATAAAGTTAAGTGGCAAGTAAAAAGATCTATACTAGCATATTGGAGTACTGCAAGAAAATACTAGCATATTAGACGATTTGAGGGTTAACTAATTTTTTTTTGTAGAATGTTTTTCCAGTTTATGATTTGAGTATTTATCTCTAAACCTTTTATTTATATATGTTTAATTCAGATTTCAAGTTGAGTTACTTATTTCTTATACAATGCACATATTTATAATCTTCACACAAAAATGCACATATTTATAAATTATCTATAGAGTTATATATTTATGAAATACAAAAGGCAAAATATTTAGAACTGTTATGTATATACATACTATGTGAATTATAATTAAAGATACTTGACAAAAATTATTTGGTAAAATTGACAAAAGATATTTGTATATAAATAAAGATGTATAAAAAAAGTCACAATTGGTAATAATTTGGCTCGTCATCAGACAATATTTTAGATGTAACATATTTACGGGGGTGACCGTGAAGAATCGCAGGTCAGCGGGACATAATATTTCTTCGGATCTCGTTAAGTGGAGATGGAAAAGATATTAACAAGAATCAAATAAACTACTAACTGTAAGACCCTATGACTAAATATTTTGAAAATTATACTACTAAAACTTTAACACCCATTTTGCCAACAAATAAGTTAATCTATCAAACTCGTTTCAATCTATAAGTTGGTAATAATATGATCGAGATGAATACGACACTGTATTTTTGAATATAGCAAAAAGCCTAAATCATAGTTGGAACATGGAGTAATCATATACTAATAGACTTCATAGGCCCTTGACAACCCTTGAACCTAGGATTCCTCTTTCTGCGCCTTTAAGCTCTTCCCTCTTGCTTTTTTATTCCGGAATTATATATTTTATACAAAATTAGAGGATCACATGCATTTACGCCCGCTTCTAATTTCTTACTAACAAATTAATGTAACCATTTCATCAAAACATTATATTATGCAAGCAAAACACATGCACGCGTTATGAACCAGCTTCTTTTAAATGGATTGTTTAATGTTTGCATCTTTTCAAGTAAACGATTGATGGAACAAAACTAGATCGTGTATGTGGGAAAAACGAATTTCAAATCTACCATCCTTGATCTTGCATAGCTATATCACCCTAATGTTTCGGTATCAATCAAATATGAAAGATATATCTAATAGACTAATCCTATAGTTATATAATTATCTGTATAAATGGAAGCGCGGTAAAGAGTTAGTAAAAGCTAAACAAAATCATGTTTACTCGCTGGGAAAGAGCCAAAGAGGAGATAACAACATAGACAAATGTCACGTGAGATTTTTTCGAATAGTGACCGCACTTAGAAAAATATTAAGTGTGATATGAAATAACTTTGAACTATATCTACTGATAAGATGTATAGTATAGATTATTGAGTGTATAAAAAGTCAAAAGGATGTATGCATCTAAGATTTTAAGTATCCACTTTATGTGGTCTAACTAGGTAAAAGTCATAATTTATTAATCTCCTAACTGTAGCTTATTTTTTCTGATAAAAATCTCCTAACTCTAGCTGTGACTTGAAATTTCAAGAGCAATGAGTACGAGATCTCATCTAAATAACGTAGAAGGATTCATCCTGTTTGCACAACTGGCTTCACCCACTAGTAAATAATTGAAGACATGTCTTATATCTTATGCAAAAATCACATAAACATGCCTAATATAATGGAACACAAGCATCTAGAACAAATCAACCATGAGAAACCTCACATATTCTTAATGATATCTATAGAAAAGTTAAGCAGGATCTTTAAATATAACAATTCTCGAAGCTTTACTCCACTGTACCTTATTTAATCGTTACATTTTCCCGTATTTCAATGCAAATTAAACATTTCACTTTATAGTTTCTATATAACTTATGGTCGTTACATACTTAAATGGTTAAAATGATTTTATATAATGTGATCAGGGGACGACTATGAAACCCTCTTCACGTTATTAAAGAGGTTTAAACGGATTAGTTTACATGTTACGAAGATTAGCATGAACTTTAGCTTAGAATCACAACCACTAAAAATAGAATAAAATAGTGTAATTTACGTATGGATGTTGATAATTATTGCGTGGACGGCGAACCAGAAACGACGGTGCAGAAGAACAAATGATTCGAGTTTTATTTATATTTTGATGACTACTGAACAAAACATTATCAACGGGAGCTATAAGATCTCAGAGATTAGAATCCTAGGAAGATGATATGTATAAAAATAATAATAGAGGAAAAAATCAAATTAGTTTTGGTAAAGTAGAAATATTTTTTTGAAGGGAACAAGCTAGAGAATAAGGCAGCCAGTATTGGTTTCACGTGTTGTGTCGACAGGCCACACCCCCATAAAAGGCTTGCTTGACGTTTTTGTCTTCGTATGCATCTAATCCATTTCACCAAATTTTCTGCTTCCATTTATTTATTCTTTCTCAATTATATGTATTTTGAATTCAAAAAAAACAAAAAACAAAAAAAAAACTACAAAGGAAAACAATTCGAATATGGGTTATTGTACCTACTGTTTTAGGATGAGAATGTGAAAGATAATCAGTTCCTTCAAAACGAAGTGCATTATTTATGAACCGTGTGATAAAAAACCTATATACAAAATAATTGGTTACAAGTTATGTTTATATAACTAGATGATTCTCTTCTAGTTCCAATTATCTATACTCTTCGCAAGTACTATTGTTTATTTCATCCCTATAGTATTAGGGGGAAATTTAATTCATCAAAAAGCAAGAGCTTGATTGTGAATGATCGCAATACTAATAAACATTCTGAAACATGTTAAAACTCTGTCTTTACGTTTACATGTTATATATATATATATATATATATATATATATATATATATATATACTACTCACTCTTTGTAAACTTTATATAGGAAATAAGACTATGATTAACTCGGATTCTTAGGATAGAGTTCTTAGCTTCGGCTAAAAATCGTTTTTTAGTTTTTAACTAAGAAAATTTAAGAATCGGTTTTTATAAGCCGAAAAATGTAAAAAATAATTAATAAATAAAAAAAATGTCAAATCATGAGTTAAGGTTTCTATACTAAGAGTCCCAAAGAACCCTAGTCTAAATCACGCTATTTTAGGCATGTATTTGTGGTGTAAATGTGAGGTTTGTAAAATAATTATCACTAGATGGTGGGCCGCACACTTGTGCGGACTGTATATGTCTAACTATTCAAATTTTTTAAAATTTAAATTTAAAT
>OVBX01001976.1:0-22541 GCA_900406325.1 Erucastrum elatum | reverse complement strand
TTATATAGTGTTCACGTGTCTGTTGAGATGCAGTGTTTTGGTGGCCTTATCAGTGTTAATGGCAATTTAAAAGATTAGTAATTATGGTTGTTACGTTTTTTTTCCTGATTAATTTGTAGATTTATTAATTATTAATTTGTGGGTGGTGGGTGAAGGTAAAAATGGTTTGTGAATTTGTTTTATTTTTTAAATTGTTTAAAATGTTGTGTACATAAGTGTTAAATCTAGGGCATCCTAAATGTATTAGTTTTGGTCGTGAATTTGTTTTAAAACTGTAGATTCTATATATAATGTAAAAAGAATAGGAACTTTTCCGTGTTGATGATGCGAAGTATTTATATGTGAACGTATTTACACGATTTATACGACGTAAAGGGGAATAATATTAGGATATATCAATACAAATATTTATTAATTAGAGACGTAGTCATATATGTTTTAACCATTATGAAACGTAACAGTAGATAGCTTTTTTAAACTAAATGTCAGTGGTTAATACCAATTAACTACTCTATAACGTACACAGAGGTATCTTAATAGGGTGGTTTTAACATTATCATAGATATCTCGAGGTATGTGTTTTAGCTTGGGAATTTTTATTATATTTTATAAAGTCATACTATTAATTTGCCATATATAATATGACTATAATTTTTTTCTAATCATATCCAGCCGGCGAAACAGAAGAGATATTTATATTTATATACAAATTCCACAGAATTATCGACATAGTCGAAGAGTACACACCGTCTCTGAATTATAGTTTCCAAATATGGGACATTTACTGCTAGGTCTTATGATATAGATTGTTATAGATGGCTCCGTGTACATTATATAAATATTATGCGACGTGATTATGTTAAAATAAGCTTTATAAAGATGTCCTACATTTTTAAAAATTATCTATTACCATAAATCTATGTTTCTCTCTATAAATAAATATATATATGGATAGTCTTCCCTTTTTAGTATGTGCATTTGTAAGGAAAACAAATAAACATAACATGCATTTAAATATTTAAGTCGTATGGTTTATCATTAATTATGTTTAATGCGCTGTATGCGTGAAGTAAATATATTGGTGTGTTATTCTAAGGTAGGATGATTACGTATACTCTCTGTAACAAAGATACTTAATTTTTGGAGATTAAATAGAAAATTCAAAATTTGCAACAGGAAATGATATCTCGGTAATTAATTCAGATTTAAAAAGCAAATGAAGGAGGACATCTTTTATGGGAAGGGAACTCACTCAGATGTAGTGAACAAACTTTGTAAGTTGTTTGTAAAGGAAGCAACGCTTGCACCGTTGGTCGAAGCTATCAACGTGACACCTCATTTCTGGTTTGATGAGGAACATGTTATCGACATAGAAGTCCTCTCTTACAATATGGTACTGACTGAGAGATTTCTTGACTTGCGTCCAGCTCTGATCAGCCCTTCCCATATTGGTTTTCCAACCAAGGGTCAACAAATAACGCTTTCCTCTAACCCAATTACCCCTTGCAATCATAAGAACGCCGTATAGGTACGTAGCAGAGTCAAACTTACTGTCTGCAGAACGTTTGAGGTGCTTCAGACCACGGGCAATGTTCTTCTTCCCGAAGAACTCATGAACACCGTGGATGAAGTTTGCGTGGGGATTGTCAGCATTTAAGCACATCTGCAGGAGCTCTTGAAAGTTATTGACCGCACCAGCTGGGTCGTCGAGCAGGTAACTGATATCGTAAGTTGCTTCATTGGTCGGCGAGAGGGGATTAGAAGCGTTTCCGGGTAAATGAGCCATGGGGTGAGGTCTGTTGGGTTTTTTTTTTCTCTGGATCAGATTATACAAAGGTGTGTGCTCTGTAGTTTGCACATTGGAATATAGACTACGCTTATATATTGGTTTTTTTTCCTCTGTTTACCGTTAGAATGAATTGATTTGATATATCTTGTATTTAATCCGTTTTCAAATTAGTTTGAATACAGCTGAAAATGATTCCAAAACGTTTATTATTTGATTACTATGATTTCTGCTTTTATGATTCGTGGACTCGTATCTATCATATATTATTGATTCCTAATATATCGTCTAAAATGCTTACAATCCACAACGTCATTGTTTTTTAAAAAAAAAAAATCGAATGGTGAAGGGGTGAACTGAAATCGTGGGCTGGATGAATAGATTAATTTTATATTTCACCCTAAAATTATGTAAAGTTTTATTCTTTCCTTAATTTTTATTTTTAAACGCAAGACCTCTTATTGTAGCTCTATTACTACTTTGTGACATGTAAAAGTGATTTCCAACTTGACTGTCGGATTACGATATTGAAAATGTTTATTATGAATCAACATAGTTGATTTTCGAGTACTCCAGAATACGACAAATGATGATGTATTCCAGCAGTTTTGTTTTGGTATGATATTTTAGTTCTAGAATGATAGCCAGTACGTGGTTTAATTAAATGTACGAAATGGGTAATCTAAACCATATAAAGCGAGCAAATTGAACCAGGTCTAGGATTGGATGGTAATTTTAATAAACCGGTATCAGTATAAAATATATGCTGGTTCATTGAGGATCTAATAGTAAACCAATAATAGCATTATAGCTTTTGACCCAAAAATAAAAAGAAAAAACGTTGTCCTCCCAAACGTATATGCCTCGTAGCTACTCCGACACGGCTGCATCAATCAGTGTTAACGATTATTATGTTCGCATCAGATTGCGGTTGGAAAAGAAATAGTGTTCATATCATAGGAGATTAACATGAGAGAGTGATGTTATGTGTAAACAAATGACGAACCTGCATCACTCAGAGGTCATTGAATATTTCCTTGTACACGATATTAGTAACGCCGTCTTTGCTGTCTTTCTCGGAGGTTTCGTCTAATATCTTAAGACCTTCTGGAGATGTCACTCGAGACATGGCAACATACAATTGTCCGTGTGTAAACACGGGCCGAGGAAGATACAGAGCAACTTGTTTGAGGCTCTGGCCTTGACTCTTGTTTATCGTCATGGCGTAACACAGTCGGATTGGATACTGTCGACGGCGAAGAGTGAAAGGATGTATTGTATCAATCGGGCTTAGCTGTATCCTAGGGAGTAATATTGGCTCACTATCAGCTGATCCCGTTATGTTCTCCACTTCCACAATCCTGTTACCGAGCCTTTTGACAATCATTCTTGTACCATTGCACAGACCATGATCTTGATTCAGGTTTCGCAGCAACATCACGGGAGATCCTACTTTCAAACACAATCTGTGGCTTGGAAGGCCGGGAAATTCAAGAGAATTTAAATACTCTGGCGGGTAGTGGCTGGACCAATCATCATCTTGTGTACCTTCCATGTCTACTGAATCGGAACTCAGATATTCTCTTGCCTGAGATGGTACCTGTGAGAGGAGATATGAGTTTACCTCATGTACTGTACTGTTTGTAGGTGTCAACACTGCTCTCTCCCTTAAATAGTCTTTGTTCCTATAGTTATTTAGAAAGTCTGGATATGCAGCTTTTGCCAACGATTCATGGGGAGAGTCAGTATGTGGTATTAAGAATTGTCTATCCACAATGACTCGATCTTCAGCAGCAGTATTATCTCCACTCGAAGGTAAAGTATCAGCTTTTCCATCACCGACCCTCAATATCCACTCTGCAAAATCCTTGTCTTTCTGCCCAAGACGCATGTTTATGGAAAGCGTAAACATTCTTGCCATCTTCCATAGATAAGATTTGCTTAGCGAGGCGAGGACTGTGTCTGGGCGTTTACCATGTGGTACAACAGGCAGGATCTGCCTGAAATCACCACCTAGAAGAACTGTCTTCCCACCAAACGGCTTGTCTGCAGCTGATGGATCTGATGGGGCTAACAGATCTCGGAATGAACGGTCTAGAGTCTCAAATGCGTGACGGTGTGCCATTGGGGCCTCATCCCATATTATCAATTCTGACTTAGAGATGAGTGTGGCGAGGTTAGACCCTCTGTGAATATCACACATCGACTGATCATCAACAGTTAATGGGAGCTTAAACCGGGAATGTGCTGTTCGGCCGCCTGGAAGAAGCAATGCTGCAATACCAGCTGTGGCGACAGGAATAACAACTTTCCCAGTTGACCTCAGTCTAGCAATCAGAGTCCTGTATAGGTACGTTTTTCCTGTCCCTCCTGCTCCATAAACGAAGAACAACTCTCCTGATTGATCTGCAATAGACTTCAGCACTGCATCGTATATAGTACGTTGTTCCTGATTCATTGCGTTAAACAACAGGTCATGTGTTTCGGTCTCTTTCTGAATGTCATAGTTTAGTTCCTGCTGCATAACTGTGTTGTTCATCTCAGATAGGATTGCTTGGTCTGGCTGTGGCAGACCAGTGTAGTTACCAAGTGATTGGTTATGTTCCTTAAAGAGTATTTCCAACTCAACCAGTACATACTGCTTTAACTGCTCGTCCTGTAACTCGAGACCTGGGAAATTGAATTCCCTTCGTTTCATGTAGAGAATATCTTCGGCCAGCAGCTTCCACGTGTGATCCCAAAGCTTTAGTGGACTGATAACCTGACAGTAAACCAAGATTATCACAAATAATCTCCTGAGTTGTCTTCCGGTTGCCCAGAAAGAAGGCTCTTCTATAGCCTCGTGCCACTCCTTGTCATCGCCTAGTAAACCTCGAGCAAAACAGGCGTCAATATAGTCTTCAAAGACCACATCACCGACTACCTTAAGGTGTTTGTACCCTTTAGGCCCTCTCACAACATTTATCAAGATCCGTAGGTAGTACAAATCACCTGCAGCTGGGCTAATATATACAACTCGTCCAATGGCCTCTCCCTGCTGCCTAGGTGTCCAAGCTTTATCAGATGAATGATACACAAACCTCGAAGGAAACTCGACGTAGGTGAGTTCTCTCGCCTCCTCATATATGTTGCATGCTTCAAAGAAAGCGGTCAGCATAGTTCTTTCAGCATCTTCTCGTGTTACGAACTCAGCTAGGTTAGTGTTCTGGTCAAAAACCGCCCTATGCTGGCCTTCTAGATGCAACGGAAGCTTCACCACATTAGGCTGGTTATAGTGAATGGGGAAAGCAAATATCCTCCACGAAGCTTCACAAGCTGAGATATAACGGCACTGTACGAACCGATCGATCTCGTTTATCATATTTACATCTGCAGAGTCGGTTTTCTCGACAACCATTGTAGCTCTATCAACGCCTTTTGTTATATACTTGAACAGGTACTTTATTGCGCTACTCCTGCAACACCACTCAACATTGATATGCGCCTGATATTTCTTCAGCAGTTTCAGATTATGAGGGACGACGTATTGATTGTTCAGCTGGATGTGTCCTTTCTCCGCTAAATTATTAGCGTCTGATCTTCTTCTGTATACAACAAACCCAGACTTGTCGAGCCTTGTATGATCTGACAAAGGTTTTGGGTACTCCTTAGTGCACACTCCTTTCTCCATGCAAGGCGATGTTCGACGCAATTTACCGCAAGGGCCATGAATCATATGTCGCTGAACCAGTTCAAACCCCTCTTCATCAACTCCTTTATCTGGCAATTCTGCTGATATGTATTCGTCGATCATCGACGCTGTTACTTCCTTTTTGATCCCCTTGCACCATAGTAGAATATGGGCATGTGGTAATCCTCGTTTTTGGAACTCAACCGTGTAAACAACTACAAAGATAATGAAGTAGTAAGTAACGTGTCATTTGTTGTCATGAAGCATTACTTATTTCTAATATAACTGTTAGGTGATACAGACTCATTTGTTAACTTGGATTAATTTTTTGTAAAATATAATCGATAGGTAATATAGATAAAATACATCAGAGTCATGTGTAAATGGGGTAATTGTTTCTCTGTGTACTCTGAGAGTTTTAATTGAGAAAAGAGAGCTGGACAAATATGATACTCTCATGTTTGAATTTATTGTACACGTAAGAATAATTGAAAATGGAAAAACATTTGTTTGTCTTTCAATTGTGTAAACCTCGATATATAAATATCTAGAAGCTGCAATCATATATAGAAACTTGTGGAGTAGGTTACCTGCGTTAGGTTTAGGAAAGAAGACGCCTTTTTTGAAGTCCTCTATCATCTCATCAAGCTTGATTTTAAAAAGGCGGCACTCAAGATCTGGACGACTATTTGCGGACTCACCATCATAAGTATCTAGATGGTCACTAATCTCGACCCAGTTAGGATTAGCTGTGAAGGTTATGAAATAATGTGGGTTTCCATACCAACGGCATATAGCCATTGCATCCTGGTACTTCTCCGCCATGTATCTGGGACCAGCTGTGAATGAAGAAGGCAAGATGACCTTCTTACCAAGCTGTGCAGCATCAGCATCACCACTCTCCACCGCATCACAAACATTGTTATATAGGTCAGCTCGCAACTTCTTCTGGTTTAAGCTAATAAAACGCAGTCTCTCGGTCTCTGTAGCGACGTATGCATCAACAATATACTGGTGCAGTAATTTCCCACCCTTTATAATGGTCATACCTTCGGTAAGTCGAGTTTGGAACTGATAAGCATAATACTCTCTCATGGTCATGTACTCCCTTCTTACTGTTGACTCTTCAGGGCCTTCATATGGCAACCTCTCATGGTATCCTGGCTCACCGTAAGGAAACAACAGAGGATACTGCAGACTCATCATTAACGGGTGTAGATCACTTATTCTCTGTAACGATGAAGATCTGAGCTCCACCACAATATCTCTTCCTACTGTAGTCGCAGAGATGTCCCCAACTACCAATCCACCGATTTCACATGCAGTAGGAAGATCATATTGGCGACCACGGTTTGGCTGACTGATCATAGTGATTTTGAACTCAGACACTGCTCCTGTTTGAATCCGATCCCTCGCATGTCTGAAGGTCCTCGCTAGGTGGTTGTTACTGTCAAGCATCTCAACCAATTTCATGATAATTTCATCCGACAATGGAACGGATGCGGTACCCTTAGAGTATGCGTTTTTCCTATTCCTTATCTCATTCTCAGTGTCGAAGATGAATAACTGCAAATACTCTGGTGGGTCTCCGGAATTAGGAAGCAGAGAACCAATTCTATGTACGACCTGACCATGAAGGCGGTAGCAGTAAGGACCTGGAGTACCGGTAACCGTCCGATCCACAGTAGCACCCATAGACGTAAAAGAGAACAAACTGTTGGCAACTCGTATATGGGGCTTGAAGCTAGATGAATCCAGTAGCTCTAGAAGCGGTGACGGTGGCTGACGGACTGGTGGTAGTCTCACACGGCCTTTCTGACAACAAATACTAAACTGCTGTTCTCCTTTGCTATTCAAACCGCGTATTGATTCCGCATTCCAGAGCAAGGCTTTACATGAAGGACATGTGACCAGGTCAAATTTGCCACCTGTTTTCTCCTTCCTTGTACCTAGTTGCATCAGATGTAAACTAATGGAGAACGGTATAATAAGCTATCTTACAACTAAATGATTTAACACCAGATATACATACGTGAAGCACGCGTCTGGGTGGAGGATGAGCCTGTTTCATAACGGGATTGTAACATATTAACAAACACTATCCATTTTCCATTATCACTTATTTTTAGAATTTTGGATGTTTGACCATTTACCAGGTTCAGTTAACCGATCTTGCTTTTTCCGTTTACAGATCATTCTCCGCAGCCTCCGTGCAGTCCTAGCTATAGCTGTGTATCAATCTTGTTAAACTGTTGTGCTTCATGAATCACACAAATTTCCTTTTTGACTATGCAAAGATACCTGGGTCTACTCTATGTTCTTGTTGTATGGGCCGAGAAGGCTCTGACATGGCATTGATAGCTTGCTGAGTAGTCGGATGAAGATGTCTCACGGTCTGAGTACTACTCGACCCTGAAACAGAAATTGGTATATATCAGTTCATCCTCTACGTATATGTATGTGGATGTAAGTACGATTACTTTCTTTATCTCGTACTCACGGATCATCTATACCTGTTATAATACGTGGTCTTCCAACCTTGCGTTTCTTCGTCGGTTGTACTATAGTTAGGAAATATAGATGATCTAAGTATTTTAGATGAGCTATAATACGAATCAATAGTACTTATGACTACAATGATGTCGGGACCAACCTACTGACACCAATGCGGCTGATCTTGAGGATCGATGAAGCATTCGTAACTGTCGAGCTGATCGTGCATCAGATCCTGTTCTATCAACTACTACAATATACATGTCAAACAAAACGTACCATTATTAGGAGATAAAAATGTGGACTAATATCGTGAACCAGTTCGTCATGATCATCTAAGTTTAATGCTGCGGATACAGAAATTGCAATGCATGAACAATACTTACCATTATTAGGATCATTTGGAACGTGTGTGGCATCATGTCCAGTGCATACACCTCCCTCGATTGCGAGTCCGACTCCTGTGGACGCAGATGCTTGAGTTCCCGTAAACGTAGTTTTCACCATGACTAAGATGGTTCGAAGTGAGCTAGCTTAGAAGAATGGTAATAGATGTATAATGTACGACGGTTTTGGTAATCTAAAGGAAAGTGATCAGGCTGGCAAAAGCAATACAGTACCGGTAAATCACGTTGGACCATTTTTTACTTTTGATATATTAAACCAACCGGTTCAATCTATAGAAAGATTTAGTGAAACTACAATTTTTCGTTTTGTGTATTAACGCTAGATAAGTAACATAAACAATTTGCATAGATGTATATATATAGTATACATATATATGGACGTATGGCTCAGATTTTTGTTCAGACCATAGTATTTCCACTATTTACTAAATTGAGTATTCTAAGTTATTGTGGGTTTATTATTTTGGGGTTTTTAAAAGATTTTATGTTTTAAGATATGGTGCAGAAGTTTTTCATACGTAAAAGGTTATGTGTGTATTAGTGTAGGCTCATGATCATAACTTGTGTCCCAAGTAAGATATATTGAATAAGAGACCATCCTGTTGGGCGCGTACAACTTTGTGACTCTGAGTCTTTTTTTTTTTTTTAACTCCTTTTTTTTTTAATTAAAAAGATATATCATGAGAACTATAAATAATTAAGCTGGTGTTACCCAACTAAGCTTAACGAATATTCAGGTTATAATTTATGAGTATGTATAAAGAAATCGCGGCTGAAGTTCTATCAAACGGAATCAAATATATTGACAAAGACATTCATCGATGTGGATATTGTAGACTTGTGTACATTTTATCGAGTCTCAGAAATGACTACTTCTAACTTTTATAATAAGTTAATAGCACAACACATAATGTAACGTATAATCATAAACTAATCATCTATATATACAAATTTAATTTAGTAGATCAGATTACAAATACTACCTATACGAATATCAAAAAAAAAAAAAAAAGAAACTCATATAATTAGGAATAATCATTTATTATTAATAAACCGTCCTTAAAGCACAGACTTAAATCATTTGGTACGGAAACAAAGGGAAATTCAAATAGCAAATAGGTGATCATTATTTAGTCATCATATATGAAACCATCTAAATGGGCTCTCCATCTTAACCAATACGGGCTTTCTTTGCCGCCTTGTTGGGTCCGTGGCCACGATGTGGCTTATCACCATCAGCAAGCTTCTTCATATCATTCCTATCTGCACCACTACTGCCTGATCCAGTTTCAGCCTGCACAGGAATCGCGTCCCCTCCCTGGTCGGCATCGTCAACATCATCCCCTCCCTGTTCCAATCCAGTAGCCACACAAATAAATACCTCTGTACAGATATACAGCTGCTCCGGGAATTTATACTTACATTGTTCACAAATTCAGGAACTGGGACACGCTCATGCTCAGCGAGGATGCGTGTGATAGTGAATGTCTGGTGATGCGCGGTAAAGTTGTAAGCGTTAACTCTGACCTGAAAAGTGAAGGTCTTTCCTTCCATATCAGTGATGAACGGAGGCATGGCAACTTCCTCAGGATGAGCACCTTCCGCAGCCTGCTAGCATATTTCAGTTATCAGACTTGAGATACATGTATACAATAATAGAGTTAAAAGGAGCTAAAGCGTAACGTACCAGCATCAGACCCGCATCAGCAGCCCTCAGGTTATGCAACTTAGCCATCACTCCATCGAAACAGACAAATGCACCTTCAGCAGTAGTATCAGCGATAGCCAATTCAACACGATATCTACATTTTTAATCAAACAGAGTACGATACGGATCAGAGAAAGGTACGGGTATAAAGATGGATTTGCATATTTCATACCTGAGAACCCCCACAGCATTAGCATTACTGCAACGCCCACATTCCAAAGCCGTAACAGTACGCTGTAACTTTTTGTTGCACTTCGAGCAGGCGACATAACACCAGCCCTTGTCTGCATCGAGCTTAACAACCCTACCGGTGCAGATGAAGTCGATGTCCTACACATTATTCAAATGATTACATATCGTATACTGTGATCCACACAAACAAAATATTCAGACACAACACCATACCTGCGCCGCCGCGGAAGCTACAAATGCATTGAGCTCCGAGATAGTCAAGCTCTCGACTTTTCCATATCCTTTCAACAGTGGAGCAGCGGATGTAAGTCCTGTGTCTCGGGTGACCAACCTAGCGCATTTCAAAATAATCGCACAACTTATAATAGATGGACAATAGCATAAATCATCTTACAAAAATGGTCTTACTTGTAAAATAAAGTACCCCCTGCGTTAGTCTCCTTATCAAAGTATATATGTGTTCCAGAAGTTGCATTGAGGAACAAACCACCTACAATTCAAGATTCACAGTATTAGATTTAGAGAACCACTCGCATCAGACGGTTGATAATATATAAAGGAATAAAACTCAACCTCCAACCATCTTTGGGTTTATGCTAGTGGCAACAATGACCTTTGGATCAACACTCGTGTCTTCCAGTTTCTTGTGGAAAGACACCGCTTGAGCATCAAACAAACTCAGAACAACGGTCGTGTCACTACAAAAAAAAAAAGGATTATATATCGTTACCAAGAACACCATACACGAATATACTAATTACTTAACAATATACGGAAACAATTTTTTTTTATTTTGCGGAAAAAAATACCTCTCCAATTTGATAGTGGCCATGACACGGTTCTTGTCCCCATGATCGTCACCTACGGTGCTCTTCACAGATGTTATCTCACCAATTATGTCTGTGGAATGTAAATCATAAATCAGCATTCTGACCGGTAATAACCAGGAAAATCTATTGTTTATAGGTTACCTATGAGATGCGAGTTTGTGTTGGCCAAACCAATCAATTCGGATTGATTCCTGAACCGGAAGCCTTCTTCAGGCAAAGGAGAGACCGGTTCGGTTATCTCATCAAATACGGTTGAATCACTGAAGCGAATCTGTAAAGCGCAGTCGCAAAGCTTGTAGCTCTGTGCAGATCGGACTACGTCAAACCCAGAGAGAGAGAACATCTTCCCGGCGGCAAGTCGCTCTTGGTACTTCGAGAGCCGGTGAGGACTAATCGAGGCTTGAATCACGGTGGACTGAGAAATTTAAAATCAGCTTGTCATTAAAACATAAACGACAAAACTATGAACATGTCTTAAAAGGAAAAAATTACCATCCGACATAAATCGGAAAATATTAATCTGAGATCGGAAAGGAGAAAAAAAAAAACACAGAACTATGAAAATGCATCATAAAAGGAAAACCGATTCCATCCGACACAATTCGGAAAATATTAATCTGAAATCGAAAAAGGAAAGAAAAAAAAAAAAGATTCTCACATTAACATCGATCAAGAGCATGTCCATCCACATCAGCTCACCACCGCGCTTCACATTCCTTGCCTCCCAGTAACGCAGAAGCCGAGTCTCCACGGCGCCGGAGCTCTTGCCGGCCTTCAGATCGGAGAAGAAAATCCTGGTAAGAGCCATATGAAAACGATTAGCTAAAAGTGAGAAAGAAATAATTTGTGAGCGTGATTTGGATGGAGAAACACTTACATATTTATACAGCTTGGAAACCGACTCAGACCTATATCGACGCATTGAAGTCTCGTAGTGGCCTCTGAATTGATTGCCAGAACCTCTCCGTTTCAACTCGAGTAGGAAGCTCGAAGGTCTTGGCGGCGTCTGCAACGCAAGGGGAGGACGGAGAGATCGATGTACAAAGATTTGGCCCGTGATACAATTACGGTGTGCCCTAAAAAAATAATGTCTTTCCAGACCGTGAAACACTTGCAGCGAAAGCCCAAAAAAATAAGCCCAATAACAACGTCGATTAAATGAAACGACAAACTCCGAGCTGGCAGACACATGTCAAAAATAATTTCCACCNCCAAACTGAACCCGAGTAGATTACCCGAACGCTCATCCCTAGTCACAATTATATTTCATATATATATATATATATATATATTTAAGTATTATTAAGAATTTTGATAATTGTATTAAATTAGTGATGGTGCATATACACTTTCATAGCTATTTCACACATTAATTTTATACTTTGCTTGTAAATAATTAAGTATTATTTTTTTAAAAAATAACAAAGTACAATTTTGTTCATTAATTAAAATAATTAAATAAATGCAAATTATATATATTATGTACACATAATAATAGTACACATAATATTACAGCAAACAAAAAATATTAAACATTATAATATGTCATACATTTAAAATGAATATTACAAATCAAGGCCAACGGCTCAAATTTGTTTGACTATTATGAAAAACATATAATTTGGACTTGAACTGCAACCAAACACGAACACCTATGTTATTTAAATAACAAAGTATAATTCATTAATTTGAAGTGCAAAAATCGATGTCCATGGCCCAAATTTGTCTTTGGAATACGTACTATAAATCATTGGTCCATGGTCGATTATTATGCAATTTAAAGGTGGTTACATGTTGCAGTTATATTAAAATTATGTACGGTTAAAATTTTAAGTTTGACATAACTTTTATGCAGTTATATTTTGAATTGGACACAACAGAAATCAACTGGTCATGTTGTAAATTTAATAGTATTGACTAGAGATTGACCCGCCCTAAAAAATGCGGATATATTTTTTGTTTTTAAAATTTTTACCTAATATAATTTATATATGTGTATGTTTGTATAATCATACTTTATATTTATGTTTTTATAATCATATTTATGTTTTGAAAATTATATTTTTTATATTTGTTTGAGAAATTTAACAAAAATATTTGTGTTTAAAATTTTTGTTTTGAGAAATTTAATTTTTGTGTTTGTGTTTTTATAATGACATTTATGTTAAATATTAATATTAATATTAATTTAATATTATTTAAAAATAGTTAGACTAAACCTATATAAATAAGTCATGTTCTTAATTTAATAGAATATATAGATGTTTCTATGTAGAATAACCATCGCATCTCAGTTTAATCACAGAACCATTCCTTCTTGATGAAACCGGGAAATATCTCGGTCATGTTCCTAACTTTTAAATATATTTTTATTTTTTTTAAATATAAAATATCAAAATTCATTTAGCAGGAATTATTATATGATTAAACTAAGATGTGATGGTTATTCTAGTTAGAAATTTTATTTTTGTTTTATTTTATTTTTAGAAATTTTAATTTCCATATTCGCGTTTTTCTTTGCAATTATGTTTGTGTTTTTTACTCTTATTTGTGTATAAATCTTAATCAAAATCTATTTTACAAAATAATAGTAATTTAAATATTGACCCGACATATGCTCGTTTCTTTAAAATCATATACTCATGTCCGTTTATTTGTAATCATACTTGTTTATTCTAGATTTTGATCCGTGTTTGCGGGTATAATGTTGGTTTGTAATTTTTGTGTAAATATGTAATTTATGCAATTTTTCTTATATGTTATAAATATGTAAATTCTGAAATTTTGATATATATGTTTGTGTATAATATTTTTTTAAAAAAATATTTAGTACAAAGTTTTGATAATGGTATTGAATTGTGATGTTGCATAACTATACAACTGTGTCATAACGATTTTATATTTTAATTTTTATTTTATTCTTCAACCGTCGTTATTTTTTTAAACAAATTACAAAATATATTTTTAATTTTGTTTCGTAATTAAATAGATACACTATATATCCTTCATTGAATTTTAATGATATGATTTCATATACAATAATTTATATAACATTATTATCAGTTGCCCGTTTAAAATTATAAAATATTTAAAATCTATTCTACTTCTGTGGACTGATGATTAAATAAAAAAGGCCCATGATCAAACCATGATTTAACTGTCGCTAATATATATGGATCGATGCAGTTACAAAAATATGTATCGTTATGGATTAATGCAGTTATTAAACAAATAATATATTTAATCAGTTCAATACAGTTATATTTTTAAATTGGACACAACTAATATCAATTGGACATGTTAAAGAATTAATAAAATAGATATTTATGTTTTTTAATTATATTTGTGTGTTTGTTTGTAATAATATTTTTTTAATCTTATTTGTGTTTTCTTTGTAATCACATTTGTGCAATACATTTTTTAAATGATTAATAAGAGATTTTAATAATTTTATTAAATTAGTCGGACTAAACATGTATCAATAGGTCATGTTCCTAATTAAATAACTATACACTTTTACCAAAATTTATATTTTTAGTTTNTTTAATCTTATTTGTGTTTTCTTTGTAATCACATTTGTGCAATACATTTTTTAAATGATTAATAAGAGATTTTAATAATTTTATTAAATTAGTCGGACTAAACATATATCAATAGGTCATGTTCCTAATTAAATAACTATACACTTTTACCAAAATTTATATTTTTAGTTCTTTTTTTCTTTTTTTACACATTAATTTTTACTTTATTCCTAACTTTTTAACATACTATATGGTCTAAATATTACCTAATCTATAATATTAAAGCAGAAGCATATTAGTATTTTTATTTTTTTATCCCTATTGAGGAGTCTTTCCTTTGTATTCATTAAGGGTTTTCTGGACATTATGCGCTGATTTCTTCTTAATTGTTTTTTTTGATTTGTCATTAACCATCGGTTTCCTAATTCAATTTCGGTATGCGATTATTTTTCTGTTGATACTGCATCGTTTTAGGATTTTTCCAAACCCTCATGTTTGAAACTGCGTCGTTTTTTGAACTATTTAATGGTTTGGTTTTAAACCGTTTTTTTTCTAAATCTAATCTCATCTACTATTGTTTATTTCCTGATTCGAAATGATAATACAGTTGAATTGTCGAACAAAACCAAAGTTTTCGGTGAAGTCGTTTGGTTCCGATATGAGTTTGGTTAGATTGATAAGTTATTTAAATTCAATAATAGCATACCAATTATTTTTTAAGATTTTAGTTAATTCTAAAATGATTAATTTTGACAACAATCATTATCATTTAATACGATTTTTAAAAATATAAATATATTTTAAACAAATTTCCAACTTATAATCAACGAATTTGTCTCATCATTAAAAAATCACAATATTAAAAATATTGTGTTACCAACCGGTAACCCGTTCAACCGCAGGTCCAGTCGGGTTTCAAAACACCGATCAAAACTATAAAACTGTTATATTGATTTATATTTAAAATATATAATTCAAAATTAAAAACCTAAAAATACTTGTACTATATAGTTTTAACAGAACACAAACCTGGATATAAAATACATATATAAGACGGGTTATATAAATGCATATACAAGACGGATTATATAAATGTGATTATATAAAGTTTTCACCAAATATAAATTTACGTTTTGAAAGCGCGGATCAAAATCTAGTTATAACTATTATTATTGCTCATATTATATTACTGAACAGTGATATTACTTTTAGTTAAAATTTTGTTTGATAATGATGTAGATTAATATTACCTAATTAAAATTCAGTTAGCCAATCAATCTTCATCAAAGTGTATTACAAAGCAATAAATATTTAAATGGCTCATAGTAATCAAACCAAATGTAACAAACAATTTCATTTTATAAACGAAAATCGAAGCCAAGGCCCAATTTTTAGTCATCAGACAAAGAAAACTCACTTGAGCCTTACCTATCATTGAGAGGCTATCAATTTTTAATCAATTTTTTTTTTGTTGCTCTGAAGAAACAACCATTGTTAGTGGTTAAATATATTAGATACATTTATATTTTTGCAGCAATATTTGTATGCGGTTATAGCTTACTTCATGCAATTATATTTTAAAATGGACACAACATAAATCATTTGGTCATATTCCTAATTTAATAGTATTGGTGTGATGGATACTGTTTAGATATGCTTGTAACAATTAATTCTCAGTAACAAATATCATAGAAATGAGAAAAATTTAAAAACGATATTTGTAATATTTGCTTTAATTATAACGGATATTGAATTTTAGTTTTTGTGATTTGCTTCGATTTAACGGATATTGAATTTAGTATTTACTTTGTTTCGAAATTTTATGGATATCCGAAATTTTCGAATCGAATCAGAACGGATAACAAATCGAATCAAATTTAACGAATAAAATGTTCAGCTCTACTTGTTGGTGTCCATGCATTGCTTTTGGACGCATCACATAGACCTTAGACATAGCGATGTACATTATTTTACCGAACAATGCTCAGAGCCCAATACAATATCAAGGAGAGACCTTGTTGTGATTGTTGCTGAGAGCCGTGATTTTGTCAAGAGTATAGGCAAATTCAACACAAACGAGCTTTGTCCATTGGGTGCCATGGTAACAAGGAACTACGGGCACGGGTGCCTGAATCTGCCTCTGCGGTTCCTCCAACGGTACAACCTCCAGTGATTAGTCACGTATTTCTTTATGAACCGTGTTATTTATTTAGTTGTTTCAATCCGTGACTTAATCTGTACTCTTTCATAATTGACACTCATGGTGTGTTGAATATTTGGGGATTAATTTAACATTCTCTGCGTATGCGTATCAAAGTAGTAGCGTTCTCATTTTCGTTTCTATGGAATCTCTCTTTTTTTACATGTCTAAGGAATCTCTTAGAAAGATTAAAGGAGCCAATATGGGAATTTTTCTTTTTCTCTTTTCTAGATTGCATATTTGATATTTTAGGACATCTATTACGTGTAAGGTGTAAACCGAACACTCGAAAGGCTTCACCGATAAAATAATAATTTAACATAGTGGAATTGTATGATTAAAATTAAAAATGTATAATCCAAATGATATACATTTAAGTACTTCAATAATTTCTACAGTTTTTTAAATTCATTTGAAAACTCATTTTCAATTTTATTACTCACTATTTTAAAATAAAAATCAGTCCAATAAGTAATACTTACCGCAAAACTACTTCAGTTCAAATTAAGCAGTAGTTAGATTAAATATTTATTTTTTAAGCATATGAGGTTTAAGAACATGGAATCATTGTTGTTGTTTTTTTAGAAAATGGCAACACCGTAAATTAAATATGTAAGAACATTTAGAAATTTGGTAATACGGAAGTCTTGTAAAGAAATAAATTAAATTAATAACGTCGTCTGACTGTGTGAAAACTCTTTACAAAAGTCTCATTAGAAGAATTTGATCGCTACCATGTAGAATGATAATATTAATTTTCATTGATGAGATAGATTGTGTAGTGTGTGGTTTTACCCAATAAAAAAGAATTGTGTAGTGTGTGGGTGTAATAGGACAGCAGACCAGAAGTAAAATCTATATTATAATCGTGTTGTGACCTTCTTTATACGTGCCACAAAACCAAACGAACATGAGAATGGGGTTTGTCCCACTTTTGTCAACACTATCAACCTCTTATTATATAAGTACATTGTATATCCCACTTAAGCTCCATGCTACTTGCCAACCCTTTGATTGGCTAAACACATTATGAACATCACCAATCAACTTTCACAAACCATGCTTCAATCATCTTTTTCGCAATAATTTTAACAAATAACATTCAGTTTCACCATCATGCATTCATTGTTACATATTATACCAAATCTACAACCTTTTATAGGGCCGGCCGGCCTAGCGCATAAGCCAGTGAAGCAGTGGCTTAGGATGTAAAATTTTAGGACATGTTTTTAAGAATTTTATTTTATTTTTATAATTACTAAATTTGTAAGATTCTTTTAGCTGAAATAATACTTGTGGGAAATTTTTAATTAGGATAACATATTCCAGACCTCTTAACAACATATATAAGCTTTCTATAACAAATATAGTAGTTAAATATATTATTAAATAATTGTTAGTAAATTTCTATTTTAGGTTATAACTAAAACCCCAATTAAAAAACAATAGTTTTTCTTGTTATTTCTTTCTTTTTCATTGTGCCTCCAATTTCAAGTTTTTTTCTGTAGCTATTGCTAGAATTTCAGTTTCTATTTATTTTGTTTCAGTTCTTTGATTATTGTTTTCGTGTTGATAAGGTAGAGTACTGCGACTACTTTATTATTTTCCAAATTCTTATAATAGAAAATTGTGATGAGAGCTGAGACTGATAAAGAATTATTTTTGGTCTACCATTCAGAAAAGAAATTAAATGGATTAGCTATGTTATCAACTGAGACAACTATAGTTTAAAGACTTGGCTACATTTAATAAATGATTTTGCAGGAAAGAATGGCAAAAGATCAATATTTTAGGAATAAGTATTTTTTAATTCAGTTGATCAAAAAAAGTATATTTAACTCTATCACTTTTGTTTTTCTTTATAAACATTTTGTGAAATTCGGTTGTTTTATGGAAGTTTGATTTTAGTTGCTCTTGTTATATGGTTTTGAGTGACATATATAACGGCATAGTTTTTTGAACTGGCTTCGAGCGCTATAGAGTGTTTGACCGGCAACTGCCTGTTACAGCAATAATAATCTCGCATGAATATTAATGATGCTTACTGCACATACAAAATGTAAACTATTAGTGAAAGCCTCAACATTCTAAAGATGTTCCCTTACGACTTACGTACATTATAAAACTAACTAATAGTAAAAGAGGTGCATGAACAATGAAGACAAAAGCGGGCGGTATCTTTTTGGTAAGTGCATTTTGACAAAACCATTCAGCCAATCCCCTACGTCTTCTGACTCTATGCCGTTGAAAAATGGAAGACTATCGCCCACCACCACAATGTTTGATCTCCACGTGCCGCACTTCCATCTTTCCAACTATTATCATATACAAATTATATCACGAGTGAATGGAAAATTTTAAGAGAAAAAATAATTCATATCACTATAGTCCATCGACTAGCTTACAAAGAAATAGTCACGTTGAACATTTCCCTCCCACACCCATTGGATAAGAACAATTCTTTTAAGTCTATTCACACGCGTTTCTATATCAGCAGTGACGCCAGTATTCTAAATTTAACTACTTCATGCATTCTACTAAAATAAGAACAACATAGAAAATACAATTTTATTTAGGTCATAGGTCCCTCTAATCTTCAGATTATCGTATTTTTGTTGTTGACGGTCAAATTATTATATCAAAGAAAATCACGTGATACCACCGGTCATCGACATTAACTTCATTTCAGTATCTATACAAAGAGAATCATATTTTATAGCTACCATAATAAATAACAAAGAGAGTAGTAGCCCACAAAAATTTAATTTAGTTACAATTATTGGTAGTATTTTGGTGAAGAAGTAAAGTTGGAACTGTTTTCAACCTTACCAGTCTCAATCAACCTCCATTATACATACTCCTATATAAGAAAACTCCAAACATATCAAATTTCCAAACTCTATTAAAAGCTCTTTCTTTCATTTCTGTAAACAATCTATTAAAAGTTCTATTTTTGTCACGAAACTGCACAGAACCATACTTGAGATCAGAAACAATGGGAGCAACCACAGTAACCCATGTGACCACCCTTAACCCTACTAACACCAACATTCATGGACCGGTCGTAGATGAAGTAGAAGGCCTTATAAGAGTTTACAAAGACGGCCACGTGGAACGATATCAAATTGTACCATGTGTGGGTCCGTCACTACCCGTTGAGCTCGGTGTGGCTTGCTCTGATGTTCACATAGACAAGTTGACCGACCTATGGGCACGTCTCTATGTCCCAATTGCGACCAAGTCTTCGCCGGTCGTTAACTCTAAGCTCCCTTTGCTTGTCTATTTCCACGGTGGAGGTTTCTGCGTCGGCTCGGCTTCTTGGTCGTGTTACCACGAGTTCTTGGCCAGACTGTCCGCTAGCTCAGGGTGCATAATAATGTCTGTAAATTACCGTTTAGCCCCTGAGAATCCTCTTCCGGCAGCATACGAAGATGGAGTCAATGCCATTCTCTGGCTCAAGAAAACAAGAAACGATAACTTGTGGTCCACGCTATGTGACTTTACCAAGATATTCTTGGCCGGAGACAGCGCCGGCGGAAACATCGCCCACCATGTCGCGGCGAGATTAGCAGCAGCCGACGCTCTTATACAGCCGTTGAAGATAGAAGGAACGATCTTGATCCAGCCTTTCTTTGGCGGGGAGGCGCGTACGGAGAGCGAGAGGCGCGTGGAGAACAATACGAAGAGCTCAGTGCTGACACTTGCGGCCTCAGACGCGTGGTGGAGGATGGCTTTGCCACGTGACGCAAACAGAGAGCATCCGTATTGTAAACCGGTGAAGAGTGAGACGAGGACTCTGGTATGCGTGGCGGAGATGGATGTGCTGATGGATAGAGAGATGGAGATGTGCGATGGTAATGAGGAAATGATCAAACGCGTGGTGTACAAAGGCGTTGGTCATGCGTTTCAGATTCTTGGAAAGTCTCAGCTTGCTCACACGATGACTCTAGAGATGATGTGCCACATCCACGCTTTCATCCACCAATGTGATTCTTCTATTTAGTTATGTATTTCCCTTTTCGTAAAACTTTAGTTATGTATTTCCTTTTTTGTAAAAATTAGTTTTTTATTTCCATAAACATTTTTTGTGGTAACTCTTATATGTATGTGTATATCTTAGATATTCAAGACTTAAGATAATAGTGTCTGGGATAACTGCGGTGGGGTTCTGATAATAACAAAAACATATTAACACATGTATATATGTAGATTTGACAAAAAAAAAAAGTATATATTTAGAGTTTTTGTTAAGTAGAATGTTACAATTCAGAGAATTAATATGAATTTCGGTTTGGATCTTTTGGTTTATTATGAAAATGAATTCTATTATAGTTCCATTACAAAAAAAAGTATGATAATTGATATAAATGACCAGGGTGCATGTTATTGGATTTAATGAATCAGGACAAACATTCTTTTTATGGTGAGTTCAAGAAAGAGGAAATATCAATTGGGTTCATGCAAAAAAGTCTGATGCCAAAATTGTAAGTTTGTAACTATTTATAACGGGAAATAAAGTTCTTAAGAAAGACCTTTAAGAACATCCTAATCGCAAAGATTTTTAGTAGAATTATGTTTTTCTATGAAAAGAAATATAAAACTAAGAAAAAACAAAATTTCAACTTAGAATTCATGGTATATTCTCTACACCATTTATCAATCATTTGTTAACTTGTAAATGAGTTATGTTAAAATAAGTAAAATTAATAATGCAATAAAATGTATATTAAATTAATCATAATATAGTTTTAAATATCATTTTGAATTTTTGAGCGTTGGAATGTTGCATTAACAAAACATAAAACAATGTATACCCCATATATGGAAAAGAAGGACAAGACAATTGGGCATGGTGGCGGACAAATGGTAAAACCAAAGCCTAGTTCATGGTGACACGGTTGGTTTTGAAGGCAACCTCATTTTTTTCTTCTTTCTCCCATTATTATCATCTATGAATTTTGAAAAACCGGCGTATTTCTAAGACACAAACGTTGACCCTTTCAATTTTTGTTTCTTCCAGTTTTTTGTTTCTTGAATATAATGCAAAATTTGAAAATAGTTTGTGCATTATATGTATTTATACTTTATCAAAAAGTGTTTATAAATATCTCTATATTTCGAAGTAAACCTAAATAAGGAAATTATTCAGAAAAAAGAAGTTAAAGAGCGAAAACGTTCTACGGACTAGGCAAAACATCCGGTATAAAGAACTGAATCGAACTTGTTTAATAAAGTAGTAAACAAATCTATATTAAAGCTGATTAAATAATTGAATTGATCCAACGTTCTAACCTCCAAAAGACATGAATAAGCATGGGCTTTCAATTTTTGGTTCGGTTCAAGTTTGGTTCTTTGTGTTTTTCGGTATTAAAGATAGGAACTATCCGATTATCTATATAATTTGATCCGGAATCAGTTTTTGGTTTGATTCAGATAACAATTACAAGAACTAGCTAATATCCGATAAACTTTTGTTCCAATTCAGTTCACTTTCGATTCCGGGGTTTATGTTAATTTTAGATAATTCATGTTTAAAAATATTTTTTTTGAATTTCGGATAAAAATTAGATAATTCGATAAATCTAAATATTTTGGATAAAGATATTCGGGTAATTTGATTTTATAGTTAATTTGGATATTTTTTTAATAATTTGGATATAACTATTTGAGTATTCTGTTTTTTGGGTAGTACGGTTTATATATGTATATATATATATATATATTATATATATAT